>JAXCLQ010000005.1:1198696-1218171 GCA_035584115.1 Cedrela odorata | reverse complement strand
GGAGTTATACATGGGTTCGGAGTTCTGCTGGATTAGAAACTTGATTAGGTTCATGAATTACATTTTCTTTGAAGTAAAAAACTTGAGAATGTAAAATGTTGGCTCCATGCAGATGAGTTCATCAGTGAATTATAAGTTGCCAAGTAGGAAAGCAGCGTGAGCTGGCAAGATGTGGTGGAAGAATGATTTCTGCATTGTGACGAGCAGTGACCTCAGTAACTCAAAACAATTACACAGGTGTACCAAAATTCTGCAGTCCTGGTAAACATTTACCAATTGTTAGATCATTCTATGTATTTTAGCCTTTCTTTACACTTGTATATCCACCCCATTTGAGCCTGGATTCGCATCACTTTTAGTTATGATCTATTCCTCAATCAAATACCAAAACTGAAAAAAATTTGCACTGTCTGATTGAGCATACAAAATACAATTACATTAGATTGCCCATTGTCGGATGGGCTCTTAAGTGTTTAGGGCAGGATGTTGTTGTGTGTTGTATTAGATTTGCGTTTGAGAATGTATTGTGTGGGAAAATGGTGTTATTGTTTCACTATTAAACTTACATTGAAGTATACTGTAGGGAGGGCTCTTAAACACAATTTTAGACTTCATGAAGGACATACTTGATGCCTTGAATTTGAAACCTTCTCTTGCTAAAATAGGGGCATATATGCCAATGCCTACATATATGTTAAAACCCAGTTATAGTATGCCTAGAGGGATGGTATCTACTAATTGTAGAGGAATTTTTACTCTTTTTATGTTTTTAATATCTAACATGATAGTAGTTAGAGACTTGTCAAGTGTTTACATGCATGTAAGTATGGCGCTACCCAAAATTTGTGTTCAAAATGGACGATTTCTACTTTCATTTATAAGTAAGGGAGAAATCTACCACCAATACTCACTTGAGAATTGAACTCTACTTGAACACAAAAGTTAAAATGTTAGTTTGAAGTATTGATTTAAAAATCTTTAGTACAAAACTTAGAAATGCGATTTTTATAGAATAGCATAGGGAGAGAGAAGAGAGGAAAGGCAAATAAAAAGCGAGTCTTTAGACATCTTTAAAGTACATAGCATAGCAATGAATGAATTATAAAATGCTTTTTGCAGAGCTTGACTGACCCATGTTGTTTGTCTTTCTTCACCTCTAAAGCATATTTTATTTTGTCTTTCAACCCATCTCATCCAAAGAGTATCTTTTAATCTTTTTTTTTTAAAAAAAAAAAAGAAAAAAGAAAATTTATAACATCAAAAGCTTCAAAATATATTATAACATGACTGCTCTCCTTACATTTGTTCTTGGTATCCTCAAGCATCTTCAAAGTAACTTTCAAAAAGGAAAAATAATTAAATAAATGATTGAAATATAGTTAAATATGCTAACAATTTGATGACCAACAAACACAGAAAGAGAGAAGTGAAGGATGGATTCATCATTAGAAATTTCAATCATATTATTCTATTATATATATGAATTATTAAATGTATATTAACTCTTAATAATTCATTGAGACAAATGAATGAGATGTAATTATGCTAAATCCAAGATCCAAATCCTTTCTTTTGAGACTTTAAAGTCTGATTTAGATCTTCAATGCATGTGAAAATGTTTCATGGTATATTAGAAAGAAATATAGATACATATATATATATATTATATTTTGTATATTTGATCTTTAACCTAATTATTTTTTATTTCTCTAATTTTTCAATATTTTAAAACTTTTGTGTTATTAACTACCTACTTTTTTAACAACTTAACATGTTTATTTTGGTTAAATTTGCTAAAATAAAAAACTTATGCTTAACTTATTCATATTAAAGTGTATTATTAACAATTAAATTATACTAAAAAAATATTGTACTATAAGAATTTGATCTTCTTTATTTAGGGTGTGTAGATTTATATTTTGAGTGATAGTAGGGATATAAATTCGTGCACTAACTTTTTTATACAAATCGACATGCTAAAATTATATCATTGTTATATATTTCATATAATTTATTTTTTTTTTACTTTCGTAAAATTTTATTTATTTTTATAAAAATATAAAACATGTAGTATTATAATATAATATCATCACGTCAATTTATATGAATAAATCTATAATACTTCTGTTATATTCTTACTAAGATGAATTATTATATAATTGTAATTTTTAAAATTTTAAATCTTATTTGTATTTTGAGATATGCACCCAAAAAAAAAATTAATATATCATATCGTTGGCCATAAATTTAACTCTTTGTAGGTATGATTCACACGTGTATGAAAATTTTCCACTTTTCTTTTTTGATTATTTCTAAAGAATCCAAAAATCAATTTGCTTTTAAGGCAGATATACATAGATTTTACCTGCTTTCTTTCCCATATTCACATGTTATGCATTTAGATTTGTGCTAATATGAGACAAAACTGTCTCTATCTCTCTTTCTCTATCATAAAAAGATAAAGAAAGAAAGAAAGAAAAGTATGTTCACATGGAGATATATACAAGAGAGAGATCATGCGATCAAATGTAAGATATCTAGTCAGTGTTTCAGAGGTGGGGGTCTTGGTCATGTAATTGGAATAGAATCTTCCCTATTATTATATTTATTTTAATTAATTTTCAAATTAAAAAAATGGAATTTCTATGCTTTCTTGCTAGTTGTTCAAAGTTTTAAAAAGGACCAACCAAATCATTGAGTAACACATATATGAATGCAAATCATATCTTTTTCAAGAGATTAATTATCTTTGATGCACAAGGTGTATGTACACCCATCTTACACAATCATGTGGTATATAAATTTTAATTAGGTCATAGGTTTGTAGACAAAATTTTATTATTATTTACTTCTTAAGATTTATGAATAAACATTAATATAATTTTAATTTGTATTATGTATATTGTAATCGAACAATCAATTTCCTTTATAAGAAAAAACCTATTAATACAAATGTTAATAATTATTTATATAATCAATTTGTATCAATAAATTTGTATATCTAGTTTATAAATCTGAATAGATCGACATTTCATACCTTATAAATAGCGAGACAAATTTTATAAGAGATAAATAAAATTTATAAGAATTTAAATTTATAATTAATTAAATTTATAAAGATATTTGTATTTAATGTTAAATCAAAATTTTAATTTAATTCTATTTAATTATAAAAACTTAATAGTTACATTAAATAAAAACTCATTGCAAACCATAATAATTTTATAATATTTTGTGAATGGAACTAAAATTATAAATTAATTTAATAAACAATATGTGTCTCACTTTAATATAAACAATTTCACCCAATAAATTAATTTTCTACAAAAATGTAGAAACAAAGAGAAAGAATATGAAATGTTTAATAGGAGAAAGTAGGAACATTCATGGCCTTTTGTTAATTAATTATTTATTATTATCAATGTAAATTCCAAGACACTCCCGTGACTTTATAAAGTATAATTAGCCACCGGCTTGGATTTGTAAAGAATAAATATTAATTAATATATGTTCTTATTACTAATTCCCACTTCTGCCTATTGACCAAAAATCCATTGTTGTTGCTGAGATCCCCCTTTTAGGAGAAGCCCTAATTTTCTGAAAAAGTAATTGAAAACCCAAAAAAATAAAAATAAATACCAATTAATTTTAAATTTAAATGATATATATGAGTCCTATTGTATGTGAATGAATGAAATATAATGTATACCAAACCAAGTATCATAAATTTTATCCAGGTTATATTCATATTGATTACCATATTATGTTCACAAATTACAAAGTTTAGATTCTTTAATTGTATAAGAATATAATGTCCCTCCTAGGGAGAGACAAAATATAATTAACATATATAGTTTAAAATTTTAATACTAATCAATCAAAAATTTATCGATCGTATGTCAATTTTAGACTCATTTATAATTTAATTTAATTTAATTTAAGAGTTGATTTCAAAAAAAAAAAACAAGACTTCTAATAGTTGAATTTAAGAATTTATTTTAATAAATGACGTGTAATTTGAGAATCTAATTTAAAAAATGATGTGTTTATAACTACTCAATTTGAGAGTACATTTTAAAGATAAAAAAATATATATTTGCAGAATACAAAAAGACTTGAATTTTCATCCTCAAGAATGAGATTGAAAAAAATAATAATAATAGAACCCTTAAACCCATGAATATTCATCCCAAATATATGAAATTGGATTTCAAATTTTAGAAACATAAAATAAAGAATCTTGAATCCTATAATGATTTGGGCACTTCACCTTTCTCAATTTTTTTTTCTTTTGCTCTTTTTCACTCTATGAATGAGAGTACAGTCAAACTTTTCTCAGTAAAGCTAGCACATTGAAAACTGGTGCAACCCTAAACCTAAAAAATAGGAGTGCCCTAATCAAGCAAAGAAGAAATGAAAAAAGTTTTCATTTCCAGTGCATGATCTGAAACAACTGCTGCTAGCTGTGTGTATGTATATATATATATATATATATATATCAATCCACCACTAGCAAGTAGTATTGACAAGAGAACATTCAATCAATAGCTAATTAATATGTATGTCATTGGGATGTTATTGTTAAAATATAGTAATTCTTGAAATTATTGAATAGATAGATTAATTAATTTACTGACATATATACATGGTCATATATGCTTCTTAAAAGTTATAAACAAAAGTTATTAAGGAAGAGGTAGAGAGAGATGTAGCAGCAGAAAGAATAGAGAAATATATTTTGCTTTTATTTTAGTGACATGTTCATATGTTTCTGTTTCATAAAGTTACAAAATAATTATAACCACTGAGAGAGAGAGAGAGAGAGAGAGAGAGAGAGAGCCAAAAAGAAAGAGAATAGGGTTTTGAAGTTGTTGGGAACAATAACATCAGGGTCCCTGAGTTTTTACATTTCATATACAAGGACATTAATTATAATAAATAACTCCTAATCTTATTAAAATGTTTTTTTTTTGTATTACTAATATTTTTACAGTTAAGGCCCTTACTAATCGATCAATGTCTAATGTTTAAGTTCAGTAAGGGTCATATTTAAGTTATAAAAATATATATATTTTAAATGGGTAGTATTAAATTTACCTCAATCTTTATTTGATATGACATAGATGTAGCACAATAAAATATTTTAAATTGTTATCTTTTTGTTCTTAATTGAATCTCTCCTTTTTGTGAGGGAGGGAGGTGTCTTTACCACCATGTCAAAGGGTGAAAGATGGCCAAGTTTTAATTTTAGATTATCAAATTTTGATTATCATAATATTAAAATATTTACTTTTTCATTAAAGAGTATTTCTGTTATGTTTATAAAAATTAAGGACCTATTTGTTATAAATAGATAAAATATAACTTTATTTGTGAAAAAATAAGAGATTAAGGATTTGGATGTTATTAAACCAAATAGATTATATAAGTTGTAGAAGAAGCACCAGTTGATCATATCAGATCCTCCTCTAGCTGGAAAAATATAATCATTGGTAAGTAATGGATTTCTACAGTGATGCAATGGAGGAGAAGTGTGAAGAAATGGTGTTTTCGGTGGATTCTCAGAAGGCAGTTCCAGCACCATTTTTGACAAAGACATACCAGCTTGTTGATGATCCTCTCACTGATCACATTGTTTCTTGGGGTGAAGATCAAACCACTTTTGTTGTTTGGAGACCCGCTGAATTTGCTAGAGATCTTCTTCCCAATTTCTTCAAGCACAACAATTTCTCAAGCTTTGTCAGACAACTTAACACATATGTGAGTAAATACATAGAGCTCTTCAGCTTTTTGCTCAGAAAATTACATTTTTGTAATGGGTTTTTTTTCTTGTCTCAGGGATTCAAGAAGATAGTTGCAGACAGATGGGAGTTTGCGAATGAATACTTCAGAAAAGATGCAAAACATTTGCTATCTGAAATCCACAGAAGAAAAAGCCAACAGAATAATCACCAAGTGGTTCAGTACATAGAACAACAACAGCTACAGCAACCAATAATTTCTCCATTTCTGCAACAACAACAACCAGATCAGCAATATCAAGAAAACTTTTACTGGGTTGAATCATCTCCATTGCTGTTGCCATCACTACCAAAAGCAAGATCATCAGCAGAAGCAATAGCATCAGCAGATGATATTCTCACGGCACTTACAGAAGATAATCAGCGGTTGCGCAGAAGGAACTACATGCTGTTATCTGAACTCACCCACATGAAAAATCTCTATAATGATATCATTTTCTTCATTCAGAATCATGTAAAACCAGTAACATCATCCAGCTATGAACAAAGATCAGCTACGGCAGAACCTAGACAGACTAGAGAATTGGGAAGTTCTTTTGAAGATCATGATGATCGAAATGTTGCTGATGATCAAGAACAGATCAAGAGTAGTACCGTGAGGCTGTTTGGGGTTCCACTTAGTGGTAAGAAGAGATCATTACATCCTGCAGGAAAGATTGATGATCATGATCATCAAGGATTGTAGTTGTAGTAGTTGTTTTGGAAATTTAATTAGTTTTATTGTTAGAGGTTAATTAAAAGCAAATTAAGCATGCATGTAGATATGGCTAGCTAGGGTTGAAGTTTCCATTTATCCTTTGAAACTTGATTAATTAACTACTTAATTGATAATAATCAATTAGCAGAAATTAATCTTTAATTTCACCATTGACATTCCTAGTAAGTGCTACCATTCATTATTACATTTGCATCTTATTGCATTTATAGAAAAATAAAAAAAAATTATTTTATGTCTATGTAAAAACAAATTCAGAAATAGAGTTACTTGTAACCTTTTAAAAACTTATTTTTTTTATTAAAAAAAATTATTTTATTTTTTTATAATATAATTAAAAAATTTTGTCTATTAAAATAAGTAAATAATATTCGTTAAAAATATTTTAAGCTTATTTTTAAATATTTCCCAATCAAACAGTCAATAAATTTTTTTAATTAAAAAGTGTACTTATATATAATAAAAATTAACACTAATGTTATGAAGCATGTGAAATTAAAAAAATATATAAAATTTAGAATAATAAAATAAAAATACATAATATTAAATATATAATATATCACTTTTGAAATCTAAGGTGAAACATGAAAATGTGTTGATACTTGTGTTTAAAATTCAAATTAAATAGTACAATATTTGATTAAAAATTCAAATATAATTATATCTTAAATAATGAGATATCCGTGACAATTTGGTCTTACTATTTACTCAAAAATGTGGCAGCCTTATATATAAATCTCTCTATTGAGTTTAAATATTGAAAAATTTTCCAAACTAACCACATTTATAAATTAATTTATTAAAATAACAACTTTCATAATTTGTTTACTAGACAAATTTAAAAAAAAAAAAAAATTGAATTAGGATGAAAATGCTCCCCATTCCAAAAAATTAAACAATTTTTTTTATTTTGAATAGACTCCAAACATTTGAAATTGATGAATAATAACAAATTATTTTAAATTTTTGCATATTCATACTTGCATGTTTAATTCGTTTGGATATCAATATATAAAAAAATTAAACTTTTTTATAATTATTTGTTAATTACAAAACTTAAAGGGCCTATTTGGCATTTTATACATTGAGTTCCTGCCTCACTTTCAAGCACAATTTTTGATCGCAGGTGTGATTGAAAAATTTTATATGGCCCCAAATTTGAAAATATCTAATGGACTCTCATAGTTTTATAATTAATGAATAATACCTAAAAAATATAAAATATGTTATATAGACGCCAATCAAAGTGTATTAAAAAATAAAGCTATTGTATAAATGTGCAAGACTTTAAAATAAATTTCTTATTATTTTTTAATTCCATAACTAGGGAAATTCATTTATAATTTTGAAAATTGAATTCAATTGAAATTTTTAGTGATTACAAGATTTGAAATTCATATCAGGAAACATCCCACCCAATTTTTTGATAAAAATTACAAATAAAAATATAAATAAATTAAACAAATTTTAATATTTTTTTCTACTTTATAGATCATAAACTTTTGTTTTGTCGAAAAATCATAATTAGAAAAAAATAGAAACGTGGGAGAGAAAAAGAAAACTTATTTTTAGATTTAGTTATATGATGATATTTTTTGTCTAAATATATGTTATTTAGCTTCTTTAATAAATTAATTAGTAACATTACTAATTTAATAAATGAATTAATAAAATTGATTATTTTCACGAAATTTCACTTAAATATAACCTTATGCTAAATGAAATAATTAATTAATTTTTAAAATTAAAATGAAATAACCATCTTACAAAGACATTAAAAATATCCACAAACTAAAAAAAAGGAAAATAAAATTATCTAAAAAAAGGTATTAACGCCTTTAACAAAAATTTGATGACATAATATAAAAAGAATAATTAACATATATTTTTCTTGAGATTTACCAAAATAACAAATATACAAAGTTATATGTAAAAACACATATATATTTTTTTAATGTAATAAAAAAAATAATTTTTTATTAAAAATACAATATTATCCTTTTATTATTTTTTTTTATTGAAAATATTAAAATAATTTCTTTATTATTTTTAATATAAAATTCACTTATTAAAAAATTGAATATATAAAAATTATATTTGAAAATATTTTTATTAATAAAAATTAAAGTATAATTTTTTAACATAATAATTTTTTAATGAAAAAAAAAACAAAAAATTTTCTAATTATTTATTTTTATATCTGAAAATATTTTTAACAATTTGTTAAAAATATATTTTTTGAGAGTAAAAAAAAACGTGCATGTTTAATATTTATATGTGATAAAATATTTCAAAAAAATTAATAAGTGAATTTTATACTTAAAAATAAAAAAAAAAGATAAATAATAAAAAAATGACTTTAATATTTTCAATAAAAAATAATAATAAAAGAATAATTTTGTATTTTTAATAAAAAAATAATTTTTTATTATATTTAAAGAAATATTTATATTTTTCACGTATAATTTTATTTATTTATTTATTATTTTAACAAATCTATCGTTTTTTTTTTCTCGAAGAAGAATTGTTTATGTTAATACTTAATTAAAATGTATTTCTCCCCCTCCCAAAAATTCAAACCGGTCTTGATCTGACTCTTAGTCCGGCTCAAGCACTAAATGCCACTGCTCTCTCGGCGGCTAGGGTTTTACCCTAATTCGAGATTACTTTGAAGAAATTATGAAGATTTAGGTAAATTCAATTCAATTAATTTTATTTTATATTTATTTCCTAAATTTATTTTTCATGTCTATGATTTTATCACGAACTTCTCTGCAAAGAATGCCGAAAGACGACGACGTACTACTATACTTCCACAAATCCGATTGATTTCTTTCTATTTTGAACTTTAAATCTTTTCCCCTGGCTGAATTGAATTGAATTGAATTGATGCGCTTATGTTTATAATCGTTACTTGTATTTGCAACTGGATGTGGTGTTGCGAGTTTATAGCTGGAATTAGCTTTCGTTAGTTGTTTTTTTAGTGTAGGAATTAGTTCTGTTATTTATTAAATTAGATTTTCTGACTGTCATGAAGACAATTTGCTTCTTGTTGGTTAATCTCTGTTTGTAGCCAGCCGCCTCAGTTAGGGTTGAAAACGTTTTAATTCATTTTCCTCAAGTTTTGTGTATCAATACGTTGATATGTTTTGCTGTTCAAAGTTTCGGTGCATTGTATGGTGAGGTCCTAGGTACATTGGGAATGTAATATGCTTAGGCAGTTGAAGTTGCTGCAGGAAATTAGTTTTATTGGAGGTTTTTCAAAGAGATATGTCTTATCTTAGGAGGTCTCTCAACAGTTCTAAGTGAATTCAGTTTTTATTAAGTTTGTGTGTTATGTGCAGTGTTCTTTTTTATTAGGATTTGAAATAGAGATCTCTAATTAGATTATGTGTCTATATTCAGTACAGAGTTTTGAATTATTAGGATTTGAAATAGGGTCGTTTGTATTTGGGTTTCAGTTTTCATTTGTTAATTAGAGATCTCGTACATTCTTATTTGGTAATTCTCAAAATTGTGATCTGGGCAATTGTTGTTGTTGTTCTATGGTTGAGAGATGTGCATTGGCTGGTTTAATGCTTTGAAAGAAAGTCTCTGATTGTTAAATATGGATAATTACCTCAGTTCATGAAATTATCTCCAAAATTATTTAACGCCCATGATTTTTTTGGTCTATTCAGGTATATAAGTGGTATATTCAGTAACTATTTCATCCCTGCGCAACTACCAGAGTCCGTATTTCAGCATAACAATAATCTGTCTTGAATCTCACATTTGGCGGTTCGTATCTAGTCTCTGTCCTCTCTCACACAAAAACTTGCCATGGATCTTCTCCAGAACTATGCAGATGAAAAAGAAGATCCAGCATCACCAGAATCATCACCGCCACGCCTTCTCCCATCCAAATCCTCTGCACCTAAAGTTGATGATACCATGCTGGCTTTAACTGTTGCCCAAGCTCGCCAAACCCAATCCAGGCCCATTGACCCCACCCAACATGTTGTCACCTACAATCCTACCTATGAACAGCTATGGGCACCTATATATGGTCCAGCCCATCCCTATGCTAAGGATGGCATCTCCCAAGGCATGCGCAATCACAAGCTTGGATTTGTAGAGGATGCCTCCATTGACTCTTTTGTTTTTGATGAACAATACAACACTTTCCACAAGTATGGCTATGCGGCTGACCCCTCTGGAAACAACTACATTGGTGATTTGGATACTTTGCAAAAAAATGATGGTGTATCAGTGTATAACATACCACAACAGGAGCAAAAGAAAAGGAAGTTAGAGAAGAAGAAAGAAACTGAGGAGGATGATGATATGGCTGTTGAAGTGGATTCCATAGGGGTCAATAATCCTGCAACTGACGCTTGGCTGATGAAGAACCGGAAGAGCCCGTGGGCAGGTAAGAAGGAGGGACTGCAAACGGACTTGACTGAAGAGCAAAAGAAGTATGCAGAGGAGTATGCAAAGAAGAAAGAAGAGAAAGGTAATGCAGGTGGGGAGAAAGGTGAGCATGTGGAGGATAAGAGTACTTTTCATGGCAAAGAAGAAAAGGATTATCAGGGTAGGTCTTGGATTGCGCCTCCCAAAGATGCTAAAGCCGCCAATGATCATTGCTATATACCAAAGAGGCTGGTGCACACTTGGAGCGGGCATACAAAGGGTGTTTCAGCTATTCGGTTCTTCCCCAAATATGGGCATTTGATTCTCTCTGCAGGAATGGATACTAAGGTGAAGATCTGGGATGTATTTAATTCAGGCAAGTGTATGAGGACTTACATTGGTCATTCGAAGGCGGTTCGTGATATTTCATTTTGTAATGATGGAACTAAATTTTTGACTTCCAGTTATGACAAGAACATTAAGTACTGGGATACAGAAACTGGGCAAGTTATAAGGACTTTTTCGACAGGGAAGATTCCCTATGTAGTTAAGCTTAATCCCGATGATGATAAGCAAAACATATTGTTGGCAGGTATGAGTGATAAGAAAATTGTTCAGTGGGATATGAACACAAAAGAAATTACTCAAGAGTATGACCAACATTTGGGGGCAGTGAATACAATTACTTTTGTGGACAATAACAGGAGATTTGTTACTTCAAGTGATGACAAGTCCCTTCGTGTATGGGAATTTGGGATTCCTGTCGTTGTAAAGTATATTAGTGAGCCTCACATGCACTCAATGCCATCAATTTCTCTTCACCCAAATACCAATTGGCTTGCTGCTCAGAGTTTGGATAATCAGATTCTTATTTATAGCACAAGGGAGAGATTCCAGCTGAATAAGAAAAAAAGGTTTGCTGGGCACATTGTTGCTGGATATGCTTGTCAAGTCAATTTCTCACCAGATGGACGGTTTGTCTTGTCGGGAGATGGTGAGGGTAAGTGCTGGTTTTGGGACTGGAAGAGCTGCAAAGTTTTCAGGACCCTCAAATGTCATGAAGGGGTTTGCATTGGGTGTGAGTGGCATCCTCTGGAACAAAGTAAAGTTGCAACATGTGGCTGGGATGGGTTGATTAAGTATTGGCAAGTATTTTCTGAACAGTTTCAACACTCCAATTCATTGATTGACCTTCTTGTGCTTGTGCTGACATTTCTTTTTAATGACCTTGTTTGTCTGCTGACTTGACATTTTAATGACTTTCTTGTGTGTGTGTGTGTGCTGACTTTACGTAGTTGACTATATCATTCAAACCTGTGCTTTGAAAAATTCTGTTGCTTACATGCAATTGTTGCTCTTGGGGCATAGATCAGTATGCACATGAATTGTTTTTTTACTTTTTCTTTCAACCAAAGATTAAAATTAGATTGTTTCGGTTTTTTATTCCATCTTTTCATCCATGGAAGTTAATTAGTGTTCCAATTACTTTCGCTTCACATGCCATATGGAGTTTTGGATCCTTGAACATAGGGATGAATTAACTGAATTTGCAATTTTGCATCATTTCACTTTTTATGTTGATTGATGCCATATCAATAATGCATCCATTTACAATGATGAAATTGCATTACATCATTGTATACTGAGCACGGGGGAACAATTTAGTGTCCATGATCTGGCTTATTCTGTTTTTATTAATTTTGCATCCTGAGAAAAGTTGCCATTGCTGCCAATGAAAGCCAGGCGCACTTGTTCAATTGTTGTCTAGTTCTATCTGTGTGGAATCTTGTAATATGGTTCGATGGATCATGTCTAGATAATGGAGCACTGACTTTTGTGTAAATTGGCTTGCAGGGACTAGCTTTTTTTATTAGTTCCAGATGGGAAGGTGCTGAAGTCATGGACCAATCTGGTGAGTGGTGAGACTTATCTTGCTGCAGGACTATAGGAGCCGGTTTACACCCTTGAAAGTTGTACTCTAATATGGGTTCCCAATTGAAAAAGAAAAAAAATATTTGCTGATGAGAACCCAGAAATGTATAAACATCTTTTGTCCAATCAATGCCCAATAAATCATTCAACTTCATTGAGTTCATTCAGATTCATTTGTTAGTTATGTGACAGAGTAGTTGAAAATGTACTTTGTATTGTATCAATATGAACTTCATTCAGACAGTAGGCACATGATATCTTAGAGTAGGTTGTGATATGACATTAAAAGATGTTGTCATGAGCAATATTAGAAGGATTCATTTAATTCATGCAAGGAACAATCCTCTTGAAACTTACATGAGAAAGAGACAAAGAATAATCATTTGGAGGCATAGTCTTTCCTTTATCTTTTGATGCATATGCTGTCGCTAGTAAATTATGATTTTGATCTCTACTTCTTTGTGCATGTATATTGCTATTCAGCAAGCATCAAAATTTTCAAGGTACAAAGATCAGTTCCTCTGTACAACATATTTTACTCTTATATGAAAGCCTGATTATTCTGTGAATGCATATGCCGTGACAGGTGTCTCCTGCAATTTTAGTAAAGAGTTGAGTATCTGCAATTTTTTTTATGAAAAATTTATTTTCTCCTTCCAAAAATAAATTCCTAGTTACGTCTCTGTCTCCATATGTTGATTGCTAGACTCAGCGCAGAGAATTCAAGTTGAATTCCAGAGGCAGCAAGGTCTCTGATTATTCGAGATAATCCAGTTAATCTTCCACAGCTGGTAAGCTTCTTCCCCCATATGATAATAGTGTGAGCAATATAAAAGTTTATTGGGGCAAATAATATAAAAGTTGATGGGAGGTGGTGGATAAAATGCTTTAACTTTAGGAGACAAGCATCAAAAAATTGTAGAACTTTGAGGAAAATCTCAAAGTAGCAAAAAGGAATATGCTCAATTTCTTTTTTTAACTGATTCATGAATGGTCAATACGAAGACATCTTATTTTGCTTTTCTTATCTTTTCTTTTTTATTCTTTTTGCGCAATATTTTTATGCTATTTGCTCCATAAGCCATGGAGAGAGTCTGCAGGAATTCAAAAAGCAACTTCTCCAAAATAGGCCTTTGTTGAACAAAGCATATGCACTTAGATAAGATTCCTAGATGACGATTGCATTTTATGCTACCTGTCAACATGCCAACGGCCAAAAGTTGTTTGCTCTCAAAATTCTTTCAAGTCCCCCACAAAACGAATATCAACATACAAAAACAATGCGGATTTTATTAACTAGGTCCTTGAACTTCAACAAAATTTTAATGAGATTCATAATTCATTCAAAACTTTAGATTAAATAGGACTTTGATAATACAATTGTGGTGGCTACTTGTTTAGGTTTAAAGGAGACTAATAGAGGCCCCCAACCACTTGTTTTTGTAGGACTCTTTTATTTATTGTGGATCGTGTAACTCTCTAATGTTTACAATGAGGGTAGAAAATTTCACAAAAATATAAGAAAATTTCTATAGTGTATTATCATGATATAAAGTTTTGGTAGAATTTTATTGTAATTGTAATGTTATTATAATGTTTGTATTGCAAAAGAAAAGGAGACTAATTTGCCACTCAGCCTAATGGCAGTGTGGTAAGGAGGAAGCCAACCTTTACAAATAAATTCTACTTGGAAACTTGGATTGTCTTTAGGACTTGGTTGATTATTTGCTTAAATCTTTGAAGTTATGTTTAGTGAAATAAGAATATATGAACTTGTGTATAATTTTGGTAAAAGTCAAGGGTGGGCATAAGAATAAAGAAAATGTGGATTGTATTGTGGTGTTGGTAGTGAGGGAGGGCCAATTAGTGAGTGGGATTTACGACATTGTAAAGGTGACACGTTTGGCTTTGTGTGCCGACCAATAAAATGTTGCTTTCTCAAGGTGTCAATCTTGAGATGACACAAAGTGGGTGGGTCTAAAGTCCAAAACCTTATCCACCATACCCTCCACACTTTTCATTGATCTTGATCTCATTTACAATCTATATTTTCTAGCAAAATTGCTTTGATTATCATGTAAATAATATATCAATTGGATAGTTGTTAATTTTTATTTTAGGGTTATCAAGGTTAACAACAACATTAGAATCCCAAAATTATAAAAATAATTTGAGAAGACGTATGTAATGAATTTGTAAGCCTATAATTTTTAAAGAAAATACCAATTCAATCCATCATTGAACATGCAAGTACAAATCTACAAGTAATTAATTGTCACTCAATTATTTATGGGTTTGTTTAATTGTTTAATTATTTAGACCATTACTTTATAATTTATTTTGAAATTTGGTATGTTATCCACCGTCTTAGGTGCACTTTTAAGATCTAGAAAACCTAAACTTATTAATAAAATATTTTAAATAAAATTATCAATTATAATTAATAAAACTAATATATATATATATTTGTTGAAGTTTAGCAATGTGAAAAGTATTTGTCATTGATATTATATAATAAAATAAAATAAATAAAGTAGAATGATACAACTAACATTGGTTCTTTATTTCATAATTGGAAGTTATTGAAATCCAAATTCAACTAAGAAGTATGGGTTGGCCCCTTATTATTTTTCTAAAATGAAAAGGAAAAAGTTTTGAATAGGATATAAAGAAAAATGAAAAGGAAAGTTTTGAATGGGATATAAAGTTTGCAATCTTTGCTAATAAGGGTCAAACCTAGTTTTCTTTCTTCTTCCCATTTTCTTTATTTATTTATTTATTTATTTATTTTAATATATATATATATATATATATATATTAACACCTCAAGTTGTCAAGTGGTAGCAAAAAAAATTTTAATAGGCTGATTATCAAATTGGTCTTTATAGTTTACAAAAATATCAAATAAGTCCTCAAACTTTTTTATTTTTTAAGAAAAAAGAAAATGATAAATTCGTTCGTGCCATCAAACTTTGTTAAAAAGAAATAAACTAAACGCAATATTATCATGTCTCTTAATTAAATTTTTAATTAAATTTTTGAGGAATTATTTTATTATTATAAATAATTACAGATTATAAATTATAAATTATAAATTATTACCAAGATTGTTTAATTGGTTTAATTTTTTACGGTAAAAATAAGAAATTAAGCATTTGATTTTTTAATTTTTGTTTGTGTATAGGATACAATGAGATTTGGTGTGTAAAAAAATTAAAAAAAAAAACACACAACACGAAAATTTATTTGATTCTTCTTTTTATTAAATTGTAAAATAGTTGAATGATTAAAAAAATGTTGGATAATTCATAATAGGGATGAATTTGATATGAATGATAAATATGTGAACTTATTTATTATTACTATAAATTACGAGGCGCTTCTTTAATTGGGTGCTGCTTAAAAGTAAATGTAAATGCCAATATGCGTCCAATTTAGCATTCTTCGCATGTCTTAAAAGTAAATAAAAGTAATTACTTTTCACTCTTCCAACAACAATTTCAAACTCACCCTTAATTATAATTTTAAAACTCAATAACTATTTAAAGCACGATAATCATTAATTAATGTTTATATATATATATATATATACAAATTTTATATCTCAACTTTTAGATATGATATTTATATAATATTATAAATAATATAAAAATTTGTAAAAATATAGCATAGAGAATTTCAATTCATTCGTTATAATTTTCAATTCTTTTTTTATAATTCTTAACTTACATTTTATATTTGAAAAACTTGAAAAATATAACGAATAATTTAAAATTTTCAATAAAATAATTAGGAATATAATAAAAAGAAATTGGAGAGATATATGATAATTGCATGAATTGCATCGTGACTCTTGAAAATATATTCTTAGGTGATAAATGTTACATTATTTAAGAGAAAAATGTAAAGAAGAATTTGAAAATTTCAATAAAATAATTAGGAATATAAAAAAAAAAAAATTGGATAGATATATGATAGTTGCATGAATTGCATCATGACTCGAAAATATATCCTTAGTTGATAAATGTTACATTATTTAAGATAAATTTTGGGTAATACAGTTCTACTTTTTGTAAAATATTTGTTAATACAAGTTTGAAAAATGTTTTTTAAAAAATTGAATTTCATATGTAATTATTATATTATTATTCAATTATTTTTTATTTTTTTGAAAAGTTCTTCAACGAAGTTAAGACAAGGAAAATTTGTATTAAATAGGGGTTTATTTGTCATTTATTTGAAGTATACAGAGGATATTACACTTATGACAAATTGTGAAGTCCTAGATGTGATTTGCCACTAAACAAATTTAAAAGTGGAAATTTACTACACATTGCACATGCATGTCACGTGCAAATCACTATCCAACTTTAGAGCCAAGTTTTTGCGGTAGTATTTGTGGATTCTATGTTAACACACACCGTCCTTTCTCAATTCCCATACGCCACGCGACCTTTCTTCTCACGCGCTTGCCCACTTTCCCTTAACGATTTCTATTCCGCCGTCATCACCACGCGCTATCCTTTTCTCATTTCGGTCAACAGCGTCTTTCGCCCCGTGAAGGTTTTGCTTCTCTGTAGTCGACATCACTGTAATCATTACAAATGACTGGTGGATGCTAAGTTTGAAGACAAATCATGCGGCGGCCGATATTATTTGCATTTCGCTAAATGATACTATCAATCCATAGCATCAACTTTATTTATAGGATTATGCTATGATACATACGAATGTATTGTAAAGCTTCTTAATTTTTTTTGTAATTTTTTAAATGTGACCTATAAATGAAAAATGCAATAAAAAAAAAATACAATATCACATATATTGTAACTTAACTCTTAATTATACATACATACATATAGATATATAGATATATGTATGTATAAAATTTGTATTGATTTGAATGAATGCATTATTACATGACATATTATATTAATCTATTTCTTGTACATCTTCAACGAGACTACTATAAAATTATATCAAAAATATAATACGAACAACAACACTCACGTGTAATGCGGTATGATTAATTAATCTCATCAAATTATTTCTTTTATAATAGTCTACAAAACCATGTTAAATATATAGTTGTTTTAAAAATAAACAATGCGTTCGACAATTTTATTTTTAAAATTTAGTACCCAATTTTGTTAATTAAAAAATAAAAAATAACAAAATGGTATGACTTTTAACTATTTTATCTTAAATTTAGTTCATAAAATATAAGTTTGACTTAATTTGTGTACATTATATTAAAATTTTTATTTTTAATTGAAAAAAACAAAAGGAAAAGGGTAATTTCAACTATTTTAAGTAGACAACTATTGAATGATAATTTTAATAAATTTCTATTGACCTTTTCTTGGCCTTGAATTTAGTTGGTAAAATATTAGTTTGACTTTTTTTTTTAATTGCTTATTTAAATATTTTATTTAAAATATAATTTTATTACCTCTTAGTCAAATAATTTTTAAAACACATATAAATTAACAATATTATAAAAAAAGAAACCCGTCTAATGAATCCAATATAATAACTGTTAGTTTTAGAGGTAATTGTTCACTACTCATAATTTGTTTTTCTAAATGTAATTAGATCAATTTGGAAGGGAGGTCTTTGTTATTTTTACTTATAAGTATTTTTAACGCGGTACAAGGATAAGATACGTGTTGCTAAATGATTGGATGCACAGGCAGCATTCTGAAACCTGTTAAAAAACAAAATAATATATATTTTATTTCTCTTTATGTAATATTAATACGTGAATCTAACGGTAGTGTATTTTCAGGAGTTTGTATGTATGTATGTATGTATGAAGAGAGAGATTTTTGATATCCACACAAAAGATTGAATTGATACAGTCCAAAAATTGCATACAACGATTACCACCCATTTGATTCAATCACATAATTGGCTAATATTCTTTTTCTATATGAGTCTTTTGTCGTATGTCCATCACCTGTTTGCTAATTTGCCAAGGAGAGGAATAGAGCGGTGAGTAGAAGTTATTTTGGGTTTGATGAAGAAGAATTTGATGAACTGAGGAGGAGGTCCCACACTTCAGCTTCGTTATCTTCTTCTTCATCATCATCATCATTCATTGATTATTTTGCTCTTTCTGTTTGTTTTTTTTTGGTGTCTTTTTCATTATCGTTTGTTTTTGTTTGATAAGACTACAGATCGGTGTGTTGGGTGGTGCACCTAATTTATATGCTCCAATCCCACCTACCCAGATCTGGTTTCCTCTCTATCTTGTTGTATTTTTCAAAAGATTTCTGTTTCTTAAAACAAAAATCAAAGATTTTTGGAGATATGGGTCTTTGTATCTAGACTTATCGTAGTACCATCATTATTTTTTCTTGGGATTTCAAGGTGTCAGAAAGACCCATATCAGATCTGAGACTTACCCCACCACCATCTTCATTAGTCTCTTAATTGATCATTTCTATCTCTTTCAGGTCCCCTCTTATTGAATGGCCATATATTTTTGCTTTTTTATTGAGAGAGTAGAAGAAAAACTCTTTTAGTTCAGCTTCGTTGGGAAGAAGGAAAAACTCTTTATTGGTTGTTAAAGAGGATTTTGTTATAAAAGTTTGTCTATTTCTTTGGTTGTTTATATATATATATATATATAT
>JAXCLQ010000005.1:1154605-1184994 GCA_035584115.1 Cedrela odorata | reverse complement strand
TAGATCATAAAAATCCAAACTATTTCACTTAATTGTTATTCAAGGAAGCAAGAAAGTCTGGTTATTGACTGACTCATAAAATTTTGAAGATAAAGTAATATGTCAAGTCTTCGAACTTTCATAGTTCTGTTAATCAGGTAATGCAGGGTGATCAAAATGGTATGACTTTATTAAATGAACATGACATGACCAAATGATTTAGAGGAGTTGGATGATTGGCAACGAAACACTTATCAGACTCTCACAGCCATGCATATATACATACATATCGAAATTCAAATACAAATATGGCTTATGTATGTGTTATTTTTATATGCAAATATATTCATATTATGTGTTGAACACATACTCGCAAGGAAAAGAAGAAATTTAAGTTGGAAATTGAAAAGAGTGCCAGGGATGAGAGGCATCAACGCGTTGTATATGTCTAACAATGAAGACCACAACCTCATGTGCCTTTCATGCTCTGATCCTTTCTACTTGTGGCTAGACAAAAACATTGAACATCACTGATATTTTCTTATTTTTCAGTCGACATCATTTTAGGCTTCAAGGGCTTGGAGGTTATGGATTGGTATGTCAATTTTTTTTTTGGTTGAAGAGGGTCTTATGTGTTAGTAAAATAGTGAGACCAAGAGGTAAAATTCTAAAGATCCGTATATTATTAGAAATCGTTTTTTCTTGATCTGTCTATTATTGGCAATCATTATTTCTTTGTGCTGTACTTTGTCAACTTTGATATAGAATTTAGAAATAAATGGAAGAATTGACTTTTCCCCATTTTATACTTACAAGTAAAGAACACTTTATTTCATTGGGTTATCTATTGATCCCAATTGTAAGATTTGGGAGTATGATTTTTCTATAGTGGCTCTTCTGATATGTAGTTGCATTGACCCCATACTTTTGTTTGGTTGTTGGAAATAAATTACTTCAATTGCGGAATCCACTCAGTGTATCATATCACATGAAAATCCTCACCTTCAGTTTATGTTTGGCTGACTGCCCTTTATATGAGTTATTTTTTAGTGGTGTTCTATGCATGGTTTAATTAATTTCAATAGCCTCTTTATGATAAGATCTGTTTTCTGACCCTGATGAATAACAGAGTGCTGCTTCCTGATATACAGGAATTACTGGGATACTCTGCAGCAGATTTTGCCATGAAGTTGTGTTAACTGACCATAATGATGAAGTGCTCAAGGCAAGGTCAAAAGTTTAACTAGTAAAGTTGGTAGGTTTACCTGAAATCTTCTTGTATTTTGACTCTCATATAGTATCCATCTATTTTCAGATCCTGAAGAAAAATATAGAGCTCCATACATCGACTGAGAATCCTAATAGTAACGCTGGTGAGGGAAATAAACTTACTTTGGAATAGAAATGTTTGCTTAAGCTGATGTCTTTTGCTTGCATCTTACATGCAGGATTAGCAGTCGAGAAGCTGGAATGGGGAAATTCTGATCAAATCAACCAAATTTTACAGAAATATTCCGGAGGATTTGATTTAATTCTTGGAGCTGACATTTATATCCTATACTACAGATTACTACTAATTACCTCGTTTGTTTTTTCCTGCAATATGCACAAATACAAGAAATGCCATACAAGAAATATCCCTCATATCTGTACTCTTAATAATTTGTTTAGTGACGACATTATTGAGCAAACATACTTTTTGCATAAATTAATTAATAAATATTTGGATCAGAAGTTTGAATCTCTTTTGCTACGCCCCTTTAGATGATCGGTTGGTTGGTACTAAGAACTTCCTTGACAGTGTCTAAGCTTTCAACAGTCGAGCATTCCTCTGCTTTTTGACACTGTAGAACAGTTCCTCTGCATCAAGGGTCAAGGACAATGCAAATTCATTCTAGCCTATGTATCCCGAGCCAAGATGTAAGTAACCAATTCATGACTTTGTTTTAATTTTTTGTTTCCGCTTCAAAAATTCTGACCATTTTAGTGGGTTGGCTCATCTTGGATGATCACAATCATTCGTCATTGAGTTTATATAGTGTGATAATATAGCAGTTCTTTGGCTTTGATTGATTTATACCAGAAACCCCTGGTGTGCATTTAAACAGATTACCTTTCCCAAACATTTGTTTTGATTTGTTTAGTTTCTAAAAAGCAAATTTTGAATTAATAAAACTCGATGACTTAAATGTTTCAATTTCAGTTCAATTCCTCTATCCAAATGAATGATAATTTGAAGGAATTGTACACTATCCTTTGAACTTTGATCACTATCCATATTTTCTGCGGTTATTCTTCATTTATATTGCTTTTATGGAACCGGTGCTTTTTACTTAACGATCTGAAAATTCCAGTTTTCCCTTCCATTTAATACTTGAGACATTGAAACAAATTTGTAGATAAAATATCAATGTTATTGGAAATACCAAAGGGATTGACCGAAACTATTACTTCCCCTTGTTATGCTTAGGACTTTTCGCTGTACGGAGTTCTCAATCATTGTTGTCACTTTGCCAAGGCATCTTATGAATGATAATATCCAGTTTTAGGGTCTATCTACCTACAATTGGCCAACAAATACCAAATATTAATTTTTTCTTGAGCAATTGCATTGTTGTTTGTGTGCAGGATGGACTCCATGGTTATTAATGAAGCTACTCGACATGGCATGCTGATAAAGGAAATAGTCGGGACACGATCTATTGTTGGAAATGTTGAAGGAGTTATTTTTGAGGTCACACTTCAATAGATACATCAGCCCCATGACAAATCACAGAAATTCTTGCAACTGAGGACAGAATGATATCAAGATATAAGATTTGACAAACTTGAGAGAGCAGAAACTAGTAGAAGTGTTTGATAAACACAAATTTTGTACTTCCTAAATTTTGTCTGTTTTGTTATACTTTACAACGTTTGTAACCGCTGTTATTTAGTTTATTTTTGAGAAAATAACAGTGTTTGGTAAAGTTTATACTCCTAAAGCTTTTGGTCGGCTAAAGGAATTTATTTTATTTTATTTTTACTAAAAAGTAGAAGGCTTGTTCTGTAGTAATAAAACGACCGTGATTGGCGAGTAATTTGTATCAAATATGTCAAATAAACTTAATTTTTGTAACGATACTTTATCGGGATCTAAATTATTAAGATAGGTATAAAATATGTTAAGCCTGAATTTTTTGGTCCAAATTACCTACTAATTTATTTAATGAAGGGAAATGAAACCACAAAATTAGTGAATCGGTTTATTTCGGTTATGATATTAAAAGTAAAAAATTTATTTGTTTTGGTTTGATTTTATTTCTTTTATCTTATGGAATAAACCGATAAATTGAATTCAACTTGTTTAGCCAAATTTAATTCGACCTGACTCGACCAAAAAAATTAAACAATCGAAATTCAAAATCCACATAACATAATTTGATTGGAAATTTTTGATAAAATAGCCTATTTCCCAAACCTCTAATTATTTATAACCAAAGATAAAAATTAAACTTAATGCTAACCAAAAATACAATATTTAGACCGAAATATCCTTTTTCTCTTTTAACACTTTTCTCTCATATAAAATTTTAAAATGTGGTGTTGGAGGATTTATTAAAAAGAAAATCGTCGTGAAACACTTCGCCACTTCGTAACATTTCTCGAATCTACGCTTATGGGTCTATGGCTTTGTAGAAGATAAAAACTTTGATTCTTCCCAAAGGTGTTCCTTGCATGTTGAAGTGAACAAGTTTTACATTGATCGATGAGTTCCTTTTTTTTTTTTTTGAATTCTTGTTGAAGGTTGTGTAGTGAATGTTGTATGGTTATGAGTCTAAATGAATGATTGTGGTTAATAATATATTTGGATATTGAGTTTTGATAAAATTTTAAGAATTAGATCAGATTAAGGCAGATTTCGTCGAATTGTAGAGTTGGAATCGCAAATTGGGAACATACTGTGTTTCTCAACAATTTGTTGAGATTATCGACATTTAGTCAAGTTTTTATACGAACTGTCGAGATTCTCGACATTTAGTTTAATTTATCTACAAACTGTTGAGAATCTCGACAATTTATAGAAAAACTCAAGTAATGTCGAAAATCTCGACGATTTATCTAGTTTCTCTACGAATTGTCGAGAATCTCGACAATTCTTAGAGAAACTAGATGAATCGTCGAGATTCTCAATACGTTTAATACCCATTTTTTTTGTTTCAATACTGCATTTTCCTAAATATGTTACACTTAGTTTTTATATAAAATTTAATGAAGTTTAACCAGAAATTATTTCAATGTTGTTACAGACATGGATCAAGTTGCTATTATGGTTTACTTTGAAGGATCGTGGGAGAGTTCATCGGATGGCTCAGAGATCTACAAAGGTGATAAAAGTCGAATATTTCGTATCCCAATAAATATTAACTATCAAGAGCTTATTGACAAATTATTTTCTTTACTTTCAATAAATTCATTAGAATTTAGTATTAACATGAAAGCAATGTTCAAATCTTGGATGCCTTCATTTTTTTACCTACAAGACTGACGGATATACAAACTGATATAGAAGTTGATTCTTTCATAGCAGCAAATACCGATGTCTCAAAATTTGGTGGATTCACTCCATTATTTATCACTTTGGATTGTCGAGTTCCAATACAATCTACACATCCACTTGTGTACATGGGACAAACTACATTTGTGAATCCATTTGCTTCTTCAGGTGGTAGTAACCAAGTTAGTGAGACACTTCCTGCAAGACAATATATCTTGCTTCCACATACTACCGATCGAGTTGAACAAGCTGCTCAACCACAACACTATAATGAAAATCCTCATTTTAAGCACGCCGAAGTTAGTGACCAAGAAACATACTTTAATGATACAATTCTTACATGTGGACTAAGTGATATTCCTAATGAAGAAATAAATGGAAATGTCGAGTTCAATTTAAATGACGACGTAGAAGAATTATACAGAGCAAATCAATCTTCATTGGGATGCGAACAAAGTAATCCATCCCCAACATGTCTGTTTCAATATGTACCTCCAATTCCTCTTTAATTTACTATAACATCTGATGCTTTTACGAGTTCTAATGATGGTAAAGTGGTGGTTGGAAAACTTTATCGAAACAAAAATAATTTTTGCAAGGATTTAAGTTTGCTTGCATTGAGAAAGAATTTTCAATTCAAAATCCATAGGTCTACAAGGGATCATTTCGAGGCTAGATGTGAAGACGGTAGATGTAAATAGCGTGTAAGGGCAGTACTTGTATAAGATCATACATATTATCAAATGATATGGATTGACTCAGAGCATATTTATTTTTCAGATGAATTGTCTGATGGCCATCAGCAAGCAAGTTCCAGACTTATTAGTGAGTTTGTGAAACAAAAATTTCAAGATTGAAGTCCAATTTACACACTAAAAAATATTCAAGATGACATTCAAAATGAGTTCGGTGTGTTAATATCATATAACAAGGCTTAGCGTGCTAAGGAAGCTGCCCTTAGATTAGTAGCTGGGGATCCTGCAAAATCATACAACTTATTGCTACTATATTGTCATGTTTTAGAAAATGCTAATCCTGGTATAGTCACGCATATACAAAAAGATATTAATAATCATTTTATGTATTTTTTTTATGACACTGGGTGCTTGTATAAATGAGTTTCGATCATTCATTAGACCAGTGATAGTAGTTGATGGTATTTTTTTAAAAGGTACATATCGGGGAACGTTGTTTGTGGCAGTTTATAAAGATGGGAATGACCACATTTTTCCATTGGCTTTTGGGATTGGGGATTCGAAAAATGATAACTCATGGGAGTGGTTTATGCAAAAGCTTCAAAAAATGATAACTCATGGGAGTGGTTTATGCAAAAGCTACGAAGCACCATTGGAGACACTAAACACCTGGTTTTTATTTCTGATAGACATGCAAGTATTGAGAAAGCGATATGAGTAATTTTTTCGGAAGCAACACATGGTGCTTGCTGTTACCACGTTTCAGGAAATGTTCGTGCAAAATGGGGTAAGTTAGGAAAAAATGAGTCTAATTAATTTATGATGGCTTTCTTCATGGCTGCAAAAGCATATCGTGTCAGCGAATTCAACGAACAATTATTGAAACTGTGGCTGGTTAATCATGAGGTAGCTAAATATCTAGAAGAGGATATTGGATGTCACAGATGGGCGCGAACTCATTTTTCAAGTAGAAGGTATAACATAATGACAACCAATATTGCAGAATGTTTAAATGCAATTCTCAGACATGCACGTACCCTTCCTATTACTACATTAGTAAAATATTTGAGATGGTTATTACAAAAATGGTTCAACGATAGGAGAAATGAAGCATGTGAGATGTCAACACATCTGACAAAGTGGGCTGAAGATCAAATTTCCAAACGCAAAGAACTTGCGAAGACTATAATAGAGTACCCGGTTGATCGGTTTGAATTTGAAGTGAAGGTCGGAGAAGATGAGGGTATTGTCAACTTTGAAACGAAGACTTGTACTTGTCGTGAGTTTGACCCAGATCAACTCCTGTGTGCTCACGCACTTGCTGCTTGTAGACACGTTCGATTTTAGTTTCATACTCTTTGCTCACGTATTATACGACTAAAGCACTTGTTGCTGCATATGCAGATCCTATACGTCCTGTGGGTTAGCATACACATTGGGAGACCCCTAATGATTTGCACTCATCAGTCGTCTTCCCACTTATACAACGGCTAGAATTTGGAAGGCATAGAAAACAAAGGATACCATCAGTAGGAGAGAACCTGAATAGGAGAATGTGCGTCGATGCAAACAACATGGTCATAACAGGCAAACTTGTAAGAATCCGGTGCCACTGCACCTTAACTAGGTTGTTGTATTTGTCATTGTATTTCTGTTATTGACAATGTTTCAGTATTAAAATTTTTTATTGTTGCCAATGTATTATTTCATTAATTTTTCTTATTGTTGGATAATTATATGGTTCACAATCTTAATATTTACATATAAATTGTGGTAAATATTACTGAAAATCTTAACATATAGTTTCAGCGAAATGTCGAGATAACCAACATTTTACATATAAATTGTGAAAAATATCACTGAAAATCTCGACATATAGTTTCAGCGAAAAGTCAAGATTCTCGACGTTTCGCTAAAACTATATGTCGAGATTTTCAATAACCAATATTTTACATATAAATTGTGGAAAACATTACTGAAAATCTCGACATATAATTTTAGCGAAACGTCGAGATTCTTGATGTTTCGCTAAAACTATATGTCAAGATTTTCAGTAACCAATATTTTACATATAAATTGTGAAAAACATCACTGAAAATCTCGACATATAGTTTCAACGAAACGTCGAGATTCTCGATGTTTCGCTAAAATTACATGTCGAGATTTTCAGTAACCAATATTTTACATATAAATTATGAAAAATATCACTAAAAATTTCGACATATAATTTCAGCGAAACGTCGAGAATCTCGATATTTCTCCGAAACTATATGTCGAGATTTTTAATTACCAACATTTTATATGTAAAAGGTCAATTATCCAAGAAAGTAATGTACAGTACTTTGTTTTTATTTCTCCATCTTAGATTGGCATTCTTTGCATAAGGCAAACTAGTTGGACATTAAGAAAGAAATCCCAATGCTAAATACCCTATGAATTTTACTTTATTATTAACATATATAAAAGCATCAATACATTACAAAATTTGTTTCGCCCACAAACTAAGTGCCATCCTCTTCCTTAACAGTCTACCATCAGTGGGACAAAAATTAAAATAATCAACCAAAAGCTAAATACTCTATGAATTTTACAACAAAAACTTCGTAATCCCTTTTATAAATATCTTGTTGAGGCACATCCTTGTGCAAACGAGTGACCTCGAATGGTAACTCGTCATCTTTGTAATTAGCTTTTATAGCGTAGAAACCGATTTGTCTAAGCAAAGTTGGCAGGAGGAAGCACATCCCCAATGCTTGTTCTGTCATAAATTCATCATGAGTGGATGCCAACAATGAATCATATAATTCTATCCTACGCTTCACTAAATCAATTCTAGCTAAAATCCAAACGACCATTAACAGGCACGTAAACAACATTAACTTCAGTCCAAATTTGGGGACCTTCCACAATGTCTTCGTTTGGTGTTTTCTCCCCAATAACATATTTGGTGACGCTCTCATTCCAGTTGATACTTTGAAACTGCACTTTATTGTTTCCTTTTTGCTGCCATTGGTGTTTAAAATACCCATGTACAGTTCAAATATAACATTAATATAAATTTATCGTAGTGTCAACTCAAACAAAAAAAATGGCAGTATTTCCCCTAAAAATTCAATAATAAATCAAAATTTCACTTGCATATGAAACTGTATACTTAACTCCCAAAACATATCAATATTATACATCTTATAACTCAAATTTTACATATATTTACAAAAAAAATAAGTATCAACAACTATCCATCGTTGTAATATGTTATCTGTATGTTATCATTAAGTCTCCCATATCAAATCCAAATATGAATTAATATGCTGTATAATATAGAAGTAGCAAATTATTTATGTACAATTAAACAATTTAATTCTCATTCGTACAAGCTGAACGTTGGCCATCAGTCGAAACATTCATATCAACCTATAACATTGACAAATAAATCTGATTATTTAATGCACATAAAATCCTATAACACGATGTTTTCAAAATAAAATAGAGTTTATTTCATCCAACTTATGATGATGCACACTGAAAACTAGCAGCAAATGATTCGAACCATCCATGCACCTCGTGCCTTAAATTTTGTGTTTCCTCGATGAATTGTTGCCTAACAAGGTTCAGTTCTGCACGCATCAACTCTTCATGCCGATCGAGTCTATTCTGCATATCAAGTTGCATAACCTCAAAGCTCTTGACAATGTTATCAAGCATTGATCGAATGTCATACTCGACCTGCGATGACTACGAATAAAATTATAAACACATAAATTATTGAACCGAATATAAAAATTTTGTCGGGGTGTTGAAAAGTGTATCTATGCATAAGCATCATACCGTATTCGGTCTTTCATGTTGACTATGGTTACACATGAGAGTGTTGTAAATCCTATCGTTACCCTCATAATGCGATGGCTATAAATAAACACGTGTAAATTATGCCAAAAACAATCGAGTCTATTATTTTGTAATATTACTTTAAAATATATAACACATCATACCCCATTTTCTCGTTGGACGGTAGCTGGAGTGTAAGTGTGGTAAATCCGATCTGGGAACTCATCAGGCAAAGGCTATAAACAAAACAAATTTAATTAGATTAAATAAGAATGAAGATATATTCTCTCACAAAAAATTTAAATATATTATACTGCAAATGGTGAATTAATTACATCTTCATCTCGTGCAATGAAGGTGGGACTTGTGTCCAAATCATTGGTAGTATGCTCATTGCCAACATTATGGCCACCACATCCATCATCGCCACCATTTTCATCATCGTCGCCACCTCTGTCATTGCCGCCACCTCCATCATTGGCAGCATCCTCATCAATGTAAGAATAGATTGGTACCTCCCTTACGTAAACTCTCATTACTTGCTTAATAATCAGTAGCTGAATGACGTAGGGCATAACTTCTTCTTCAGGCGAAGGTGACAAAACTTTGTTCACTAATTGCTACATCAAAGAATAGATTAGTACCTCCCTTACATATTTTTTAGTAAATACCTAATTATTTTGAAAACATGCATTTATTAACTTAAAACTAACATTTTTCATTCGAAACAAAATGTCGTTTAATGCCGTATATCTTGGAATCCTCTTTGTTTTCCACTTCAACATACGAGGAATAATTTTTTTGCCCCGTGCAATTCCATACCTTTTACTGCATATGGGGATTGCCTCGAATATCCACATCTACAAATTAGAAAAAATAATTAATCAAAAACATGATAATTGATAAGTACTTAGCTAAACTGTACTTTACGTACCTGAAATATGATAGGACAACCCACTAAATTATAACGGTCAATTGTCTATTTGGGTTAGCAGCATGCAATGTCTTAAATTTCTTAGCCCTTCCAATCAAAATTCTTGACAGAGATTTGAAGGTGAGAGCCCATGCAATTGTCCTCTATGGATATTTATTAAATGTACATAAATCGTCTACTAATTACCTGACAAATGAGTCAACCTTACTACGAATGTCCCTCCCAAATAAAAATCGCTCAACAAAAAATATCAATGCTAATTTCACTGCATCTAAGTCATTGATATCTTGAAAATCAATATTATTTATAAAATTATCTAACTGTTTCTGTGTTATATTCGGGTTCTTATTGAAATATCTATCACGCAGTCGATGTTTCTTCATATTGTTTTCGCTCTTTCTTTTATATGGGTAGTGACCAAAATTTAACCCAGTCAACAACCCAAACTCTATCTTTGAGAAATGAATTAACTGATCAAAAACTAAAAACCACATCTGATTCTCAAAATCGCCCCCTGTTATGTGAACCTCTCTAAGAAGCATGTTGTGAACAAGCTGCCTTGCAAATTTAATTGGTTGTAATTCCAAAAATCTCCCAAAACATGTCTTGCCAAACAAGTTCAGTTGTGATTTAGTCAATTTCTTACAGATTATATCTATAGCCCACATGTGGGACTAACACGAGACCCGCGCTTGAAAAAAATCTTCTTTGTCTATCTTCAACCTTATACTAACATGACTTCGCCACTTTGACCTTCCATTGATCTGTCCAAATTTAAAAGGTAAAAATATCATTTTGTTATTCAAGAACAAAAACAATACACTATAATAGTAATCTTGTTTAAAAAGAATTCCTAAGCAAAAGAGACAAGGAAGCTAAGTTCATGACTGATATCATTTTCTAAATGATATTTTCTAAAAATAAAATAGTGTTTTACATTTTAAGAGTAATATGTCTATTAATCCTAATAGTGGTATCATTCCAGTTTGGTGTAGGCTAAATTTGTAGGCCTTGCTATCAACTCTATTACTAGCAATCGATCAGAATAATAATAATAATACAGACATCACCACAGAAAACTGAATTGTGACAATACTAAATAATGTTTCTTTATGGGTTTGGATTTGTAAAACATACAACAAATGGCTCCCTCACAACTTTTTCAATTTTATGCTTCCCTTCCATTTTCTCGGCAAACAAACAGAGTAACAAATAGTCAAACTCTCTATTTGGCTATATAAAAAACTTTCGTAAAAAGCTTAAAACTAAGATGAAAATCATAAACACCTAAAAACGCACAAAATTGTAAACAAAAACCAACCACAAAGAAAAAATAAAATAGGAAATAGCATTACCACACAATTATTTTCGTTTTCTTTCTACAACACTTTTTGTACAACCAAACACAGTACATATTGCTTTTAAAACAGACAAATTCAAAAGACAAAAAAATTGAAATTAAGGAATCAAAACAGAAGATGATACAATGTCGCCGGAAAAAAACATGCGAAAAAAGAAAGCAAAAAAGTTTCTAATTTTAATTTCATTTCGTTTCTACTACATTTTCTCCACTGTCAAATAAGAATAATACACATCTAGCACTATCTAAACACACAAACACTACTCATAAACAACTTCAAACTTCATACCTCATATAAATCCAAAGAAAAACAGACGAACAAGAGCTCGAAACAGAGTGTAGAAAAGGTAATGTTGTTGGAGAATGGGAGCGACAGCTTTCGAAGTGGCGAAGAGGGATTCAAGAAATTTGAGGAGAATGGGAGTGACAGGAAGTGGGGAAGTGGCGAAAAGGCATTAAAGAAATTAAAGAAATTTTGAGTTTTTGTGTTAGAAAGAGGAAAATGATATTTCAGTCTAAATTTTATATTTTTGGTTAGGATTAAGTTTAATTTTTACTTTTGGTTATAAATAATTACAGATTTGGCAAATAGGCTATTTTGACAAAAAAAACCCATTCAATTGCCATTTGCCTTCTTCAGTCTTCACTCTCCTCTCCTCCGAATCTCTCTTCACTCTCCTCTCCTCTAAATCAGTTGTTTTCTTCACTCTCTTCTCTTCCAAACCCCAGCGAGACTCCTTTCTTATGGGGCCTCAACTAGTTTCCTAGTTATTGGGGGCTTTTCTGTCTCTATTTCAATCTGTGTACTGGACCGATCGACTCAACAAAGTGAGTTTTGTAGACTTGTAATTGTTTATGGTTTTCTTTGCTTACTGGTTTTGATTTTTTACTTTACAAAGTGAGTTTTGATCGATTCAGCAAAGTAGGGGCTTTTGCTTACTGGTTTTTTATATACTAGTTCTTTTTGCCAAATCAAGTACCTTATTTCTATTTTTCCACCCTTTATTCCTTAAAACAGCATCTGCTTTTACGACGCCGTTGCTGGCGGTGTTCTTCCAACTCGGCGATCTAAATAGCTACCCAGCTCGTGTAGCAACACGCACTATAACCCCTAATCCCCGAAAATCAAAAGAGAGAAAGAGGTAGGCAAAAATCTTTACTTTACTCACTGGTGCCTTCTGGAAATCTGAATTTAATATCTCTATTTCTTCATAATTAGAATATATATTTTTTAATGGAATAGCCAAAACTTAGGGTTTGCAGTCCAGTTTCTAAAATTTACAAAAATTATGGTCAATTGTTGAATTTCTTATTAAAAGAATCTAGCAAGTTTCTAATGGTAGCTTAGTCTTAGAGATAATAGAGATTTTTGTTAATGCGTTGCTGGTTAAATAGCTGAATTTGAAGTATGGCAAGTTGATATTATGTAAAAGAAAAAATCTCCTAAGTTTAGGCGTTTGAGAGCTATCGAGGGAGACCTGTTACTTTTCCATTATTATTATATTGATTGCTTAGATATACATTTTAAATTAAATGGACTGATTTCAAAAGTATTTTTGTTTAATATTTAGCCAAGTGAAATGAGCAAATATATATAAAGTAAGTAGGAAAGGGACATAAATTGCACCTAATAATGTTAGGCTCTTAGCTAGTACCAAACTGAATATACAATATTTCTTTTTAAAGACGTGATTGAATAAACAATTAGGCTTAGGATTCTCCAAAAACGAAAAACATATAACCACCCCACCTACCGCCCAGAATCTTAGATGCATTGAAGAAACTAGTTTAACTAAAACCGTGTTGACATAATCTAAAATTGGAAAATGATTATACCATATGATAAGACTATTACTAGTTTCCTATCATGCTTGATTCATGTCTGGTCATGGTGGTGGAAATTGCAATCATTGCAATAATACTCTTGATTTCCTCTCCTTAACTTGTGTTTCTGCTTCTCATTGAACTGGTGAAAGAAATACCTACGACACAAGGCTCTTGGATTGTGTCTTACATGTAAATGATTCCACCTTTTTATGCAAAGTAAGATTGAAGTGAAATGTTATTACTTATGTGAAAAAATTTCCTTATAGTATGTAATTTGTATTGTTCTAGGTTATGCAGTAGCTGAAAGGAGACCAGTGAGAGAACGTCGCCTTCCTTGCTTTGGTATTGGTGTTGGCTGGTTCTTGTAAGTTGCTATCTTTATTCATTCCTTTTTGTTTGAGAGTTTGATTCAAGAGCTGCATTGAAATAACTGAAAATTGAGTGGATATGGCATTTGCTTTTAATATATCATGAACTCTATCATCAAATATTCATTTAAAATTTCTGCAACAAGCATGGATTGGGAGTTGTATTCTAGACCTCTATAAAATAAGCTACATTTTATTAACTGGGTTATGTTTATATTTGATGCTTGAAGTGACTGGCTTTTGTGCTAGGGTTGAATTTTAGTTATCTAATATCAGTAGTTGAAAGAGAAATAGAGAACTAGATTAAAGTTGTTAAATTTTATAATTATTCTTTCTTTTAGTTGACATGAAAGTCTTTGATTGGTTGGTAGTTGAAACTTTGTTGGTTGTTTATGGTTATTGGTTAGATAGATTTTGATACGCGTATTTGATAAACAGGGTACCTTATTTTCAGACCGGAACCAAAAAACAAGGTAGGTTTCGGTTCCAAAATTTAGAAAACGAATTTATTTATAGTAGGTTCTGGTTTCGAGTGGAACCGGAACCGAAACCTATTTTGATCACCCCTAACCCAAACCAAATTATCTTCTAACTCTCCATAACTGTCTACACGTGCCACCCGCCAAAGTAAAAATTTCTGTCAACTTAAAGTATTTGACAAAATGACTGAAAGAGTATAAATTGGATACCCGTCTGTAAATCCACTTGCTATAGTATTTAATTTACAACCATTAAAGAATAAAATCATTAGTTGGCATGTAAAATAAGTGTTGAGCAAACATTTTTGCTGCTATCCTTTCTAAGTTAATTATAATTGTCACACTTACAGACATAAGATATGCTTAGTAAGAATATTTTTAGATAAATGAAATGATCAAATTTTATGTAAAAATTGCAAATTAATATATTGATGTGATTTGTGATGGAGAGTTATGGATGTTTGAAATATTTTGAAACTTTAGTTCATTTAAAAGACGTGAAAAAATTTGTCTTTGTTGTAAATTTAATTTCAGTACAGCATTCTCCTATCAAATTAACAATATTTCTTCATCTTTGAGCAAATTAACAATTGAATTCTCCTTGTGTGGTTACAGGCTTTATTTGTTTGTTTGGGTTTTACTTTTACTTTTCCTTCTTTTGAGGTCTTTTTTTTTTATTCAAAATATAAGTGACCCTTTTTTTGAGTTGAAACTAGGGGTGTCAATTTGGGATAGGACACTAATTCAATATAATTAAACAGATTCGGATTTGAAACAATTAATACGAATAATAATCGTGAGGTATTCGTGTCGAATTTAAAATAATCATATCGTATTCGTGTCTGACTCACTTAATTCGTTTATTTGTTTATGACACGATTAAGACGATGTCGTTTTGGTTTGATATATAAACTAAACAAAACTAACATATTTAGGGTTTTTCTTTTTCCACTCTACCTGCCTCCGTCTCTTCTTCTCTTCAGTCTGGATCTCAACTTTGCTAACTGCAGTAAATTCCATAACTTGAAAAAAGGGCATAAACATAAAATGGTGTCACCAATTTCTTAAAAAAAATTATTTGATAAGGTGATGAAACTATCAATACTGCTGACCTACACTCACTCCATCCCCTTTCCCCAAACTTAACAAACTAATTTTACAAATCTTGTTCACTGCAAATCTCATTGAATTCATATAATTTTCTCAAGTAAAGCAAGCTTTTGGAGGGCATGTACGGCTTATTCTGTCTAGAGCTGCACCTCTTTCTCCACATATCGAATCCTTCTTGTAAGTCGTGGCATGTTCTCACGTCCTACAGGGATATGGTATACCTTTTAAAATTAGTTTTAGCATTTTGTTTCATATATTTCATTTATTGACTTTATTCTTTAGCTTCGATTGTGTATGCTGGCTACTACATGAACTTTGATAATGCTAGCTACTACATGTATCTAAATGCTAACTTTGATTGTAGTTATTTTAGAAAATTATGAGTTGCATGATGATATGATTGCAATTTGGTTCCACAAAATGTATGGAGTTATTTAATTGGAATTGATTTTTGGTTATTTAGATAGTTCTAGTTTTTTTTCCCAATTCAAGAACTTAACTATTGAATGTTAGATTTATTGTGGATTTTGACAAAATGATTGAATTATTTTAGTGATGCCATTAGAAACTTTGCAGATGAAGAGATGGATTTTGTTGCCAATGCATATTCATGGCGGGGATATGAGACTTGAGGATACTGGTTATAAACTGTTATTTAATAGTTTTTGGTGATTCATAATACGAAGCATTTTTTGTGATGTCATGGTTTTAGGTTTGAAGGAAGCCGTTGCCACTAACAAGGCTCCAGCTGCATTGGGACTATATTCTCAAGCCATCAAAGCCATAACCTCGTTTTTGACTTGTTATTGGTTTTGTTCCAGAGGTTTGTTATGTTTACCATTGAGGGTTTGTTTGAGATTTGCTTCAAGTTTAAGTTTCACAATTATGAGTGGGCCTTGGTTTTATTAATATGAAACTTTCTATCAAAGATTAAATGTGTTTCTTTTGTGACTTTTGTAAATATCTTTTCAAGTATAACTCCAACTATTATATGATTTTGGCACTCCATTCCAGATTGGAAAATTCATATTGGAACGTATAGAGGTGCAAACAGAGTAGGTAAGCTAGCATAGAAATGGTTTTCACCTAATGATTATACTTATAAGAATTGAAGTTTCTTGAACGTTTTTTATTTTATTATTTAATTCTACCGTCTCTTTGATGTTTCAATTTCAAATTCGAATCCAAGTCTTTAGAAAATTCTTCAACCAATATAATCGAGTGATGATTAAAAATCAGCTTTGACTAAGACTTAAATCCAAAGTGTAGTGAAAGAAAATTGTATGTTGCGTTGTTGGTTGATGTTGCTCGAGATGTGTTTGAGTAAAGTTCTTAGAAAAATATAAAGAGAGATGGAGTGGTGGTGGGCGGAAATGATGCGTATTACTAGTTTTTTTCGACAAACTTTTCATCGTGAATATTGTTAATTTTTAGTATTGTTATTAGAAATTAGAAAATTGAGATTTAAGTTTATGTTGTTTGTTAGTTATTTACAGACGATGAATATATTATATGAATTAAAATTTAAATTTTTTTCAATCTTAATAATACTAAATTATTATTATTTTAAATTTTTAAAATTATTTTTATTATAATTTAATCATATTTAACGAATTATGCTAAACATGTCCATACAGATCCGATTCGTTTATTCGAATTGACACCATTGTTCAAACTCTTTGAAAACCAATCTTCGATTCTTCAGAAAGCCCAATTCACAGAAAAGATGAGTGGTTCAGTACACGATGAAGATGACCAAGGCGAGGTTTTCCTTGATGAATCTGACATAATCCATGAAGTCACAGTTGATGATGAAGGTCCTATATTCTCTCTCTTTCAACTTGTGCTTGTGCATACTCGATACTCATAATTTTAATTTGCTTAATGCAGATCTTCCTGATGTAGATGATGACGAGGCTGGTTCTGATGCCGACAATTCTGGTATGAAAAATTACTCTTAGGTTTTCATGAATTAAATGTTTTTATAATTAGAACTAAGATTTTTTTCATTGTCCACAGTTGAGACAGTTCAATTAATTTTTTTTTTGCCTATATTTGGTGTTTTCAGATCAACCTGATGATTCAATTCACATATTCACTGGTCATACTGGTAAGAAACCTTCGTGCTTATTTAATTATGCATGTTTAAATTTTCAACTGATTCAGAATTGTCATTTTACTTAGATTACTTGTTATTTCACTTTTACAGAAAGCTGATATGTACAATACTTGAAAAGCTTTTTCTTGAACAAATTTATTGATAATATTGTGTGAACGAAAGTACAATACCAAATTTGAGCTTCATTCTCTGTATCTAAAACCCTATATTCTTGTCATTTTGGTGATAGCATTCAATAGAGTTTCTAACCTACAGATTGATGAATTTTTCCAAATACAGTATATGCCACCTGTTATATTACTAGTGAGAAATATTTGCTAAGATTTTTTTTTCCCCTTTCTCCATACAGGTGAAGTTTATAGTGTTGCATGCAGCCCCTCAGCTGCTAGATTAGTGTCAACTGGAGGTGGAGATGACAAGGGGTTTCTTTGGAGGATTAATCAAGGAGATTGGGCTTCTGAGATCCAAGGTACATGCAAAATTTAAACAGCTGCATATTACAGTGCCTATGTGTTTTACTCTCTTCCATGTTTGTCGTTATTTGCTCCTAAGCTTTTCTTATTGAAATTAGAACTGTCTTTTACTGGTTGCTAAAATGGTAACATATGCACACATATCTTTTTCCTTCATTATTTATCTTTTATCTTAACCTGTGTTAATTGCTATGCAGGTCATAAAGATTCTGTGTCTAGTTTGGCTTTTAGCTCAGACGGCAAGCTGCTTGCATCGGGAGGCTTTGATGGGCTCGTTCAAATCTGGGATGCATCGTCCGGAAATCTGAAATGTGCACTTGAAGGACCTGCTGGGGGCATTGAGGTAAGATTATAAGGTTTTGTGTGATACTGTTATGTCATTGCTTTGTTGAAAATTAAGTATTAATTTTATGTCTTCTCAGTGGGTCAGTTGGCATCCAAGGGGACATGTAGTATTGGCTGGTTCAGATAATTCCACTGTTTGGATGTGGAATGCTGACAGGGGTGCCTATCTTAATATGTTTTCTGGTCATGCTAGTAGTGTGACTTGTGGTGATTTTACCCCAGATGGTAATAACAAATCTCATCCCTTTTTTAATTTGGTTCTTTAAGGCTCTACACTCTTGTTGTTATGTGTTCTATTCATTTCAGTTAGTGAATTTATTTTTTTTCTTCATTTGTTGGTTGCTTAAGGTAAAACAATTTGCACCGGTTCTGATGATGCAACTTTGAGGATATGGAATCCAAAAAGTGGGGAAAGTATTCATGTCGTAAGAGGTATCAAGTTGGGTTTTAGTTTTAAATGTTTTTTAAATTCAAAGAAGGAAGCATGCTTGAAAATTACAACTTTGAATTAAATTTATGATGGATGTTTACCTGCTCAATACCTTACAAATTTACTTGTGGAAAATGGAAATGTTAAACTTCTGGCACATGATCTTTGAAGTCAGATTAGGAAGATATGAGGAAGCTTGGCCTCTTTTCTTTTCTTGATTTCTATTTAATGTCTTCCAAAAGTTGGATTCGCTATTTCACCATCCTAGATCACACTCATTTAGCTTATGTATTTGCCCAATGCCCTAATTGTTAAATGCCAACATGCAGCTAAATTTGCAGTCAAGGGGCTTTGTGTTTTCCTTCTAACAAATTCTTTACCTTCTTATTTTCTTCATCTTTCTTAGCTTTATTGTTCTGTTTTGCATCGTTTGGTGCATTTATCTGGGCTGTCATGACTTATTGAAAATTACATGATTTAGAGAGTTACCAATTTTTTTATTCTATAGAATATGATCATCATTACAATTTAACATGTCTCTGAATTATGATGTTATCTTGACTGATCTTTGTTCAGAATCTCAAAATTTTGGTATTCTGTATAAGGTGGCTAAAAATGTAAAGTTCCAAGAAGTTGGATCTGGTTCTAAGTGAAACAAATGTGAATTTGTCCTATTCTCACAATATTTACAAAATCATGAACTTATATACATTAGTTGTTGAAGTTTAATTTCATTTTGAAGATTAAAAATTCCATGTGAGATATTATGTTCATTTGGTTGAGGGGGCTCTTCTGTACAATTTGGAATACACTTAAGAATCTCACATCTTTTATGTTACAAGAGGATTGATTAGGTTGCTCATGAAATTTTTTATTTGTTGTTTTTTGGCATGGATGGTTACATAAATATCAAGTTCAAAAAGGTTGATCCGTACTGGGACAAGTCATTTCCATTTTAAAGGCATTGCATGTCATCTCTCTTTGATCTGAACATATCATTGATTGGTGTTTTGTATTTAAGAAGTGGCAGACTGGATGAAAAGTCTTTGAAAGTTATTTTTTTAACAATGCTTTCTCTATTAGGACATCCATATCATGAACTTATATACATTAGTTGTTGAAGTTTAATTTCATTTTGAAGATTAAAAATTCCATGTGAGATATTATGTTCATTTGGTTGAGGGGGCTCTTCTGTACAATTTGGAATACACTTAAGAATCTCACATCTTTTATGTTACAAGAGGATTGATTAGGTTGCTCATGAAATTTTTTATTTGTTGTTTTTTGGCATGGATGGTTACATAAATATCAAGTTCAAAAAGGTTGATCCGTACTGGGACAAGTCATTTCCATTTTAAAGGCATTGCATGTCATCTCTCTTTGATCTGAACATATCATTGATTGGTGTTTTGTATTTAAGAAGTGGCAGACTGGATGAAAAGTCTTTGAAAGTTATTTTTTTAACAATGCTTTCTCTATTAGGACATCCATATCATACCGAGGGGTTGACATGCTTGGCCATAAGTGCTGATTCAACCCTTGCCCTTACTGGTTCAAAGGATGGTTCTGTCCATATGGTCAACATAACAACTGGGAAGGTTTGTTTTCTTTCTCCCTCTGTGTCGTATAAATAAATAAAATAACTTGCAATACACTTTTTTTACCTTTAATTCGTAATTTTTATTGTCATTTTATTATTGTGTAGGTATTCAATTTGTATTTTAGGTGTTATCATCTGGGGTGGGTACCTCAGGTCACTGAAGTCTCACAATTTTACTTTCATAGTGTTTCTCTTAAGCCTCATGCGGGTTGATCATACTTTTCTCTTTAATAAGAAACTGCATAAAATTTTGCATATAGAAAAGGTTATTAACATGGAAGTAACAAACTGTCCACATGGAAAACAAGGGAATACACGCAGCAAAATGTGCTTGGAGATCTCTGCCAGAATGTCAAATCCCTTAAAAAGTCCTAGACCAAAACCCAAAATAAGAAATTATTCAAGTTGTTGCTACCTTCCAATAATGGTGAATGAAGATGAAAAGCACTTTAATTTTGAAGGGAAAAATTTCATCGACATCTTGAGGTTTGACTAAATTATAGGTAGATCCCATTGATTTCAAAATTCAAAAGAAATTTCAATTGATATTCTGAAAATTATCATAACCTAAAATTATCGCCATTGGAGTCCCACCCATTCTTATGAAGGCCACACTTTGGATAACCAACCATAGAAAAAATGTACTTCATGGGAAACCTACATAACAACTTTTTTGGCAGTGCCACAGTTTTTGGGAGCTTCTCAAACTATGATGGGAAATAATGATTTTAAAAGTAAACATGAGATCTTGATGAGGGACAAGATGCTTCCACTTGCCTGAGGTTCCTGATTCTCATGGTAGGTTTTCCATAAATACATGGCTGGTGGGGTTGGTGGCAGACAAATCCTAAACACCGATGGACTGTGACTTTGCCCAATTTTCTTTCCTAAACTTTGTTATTGGGTCTCCTAGAGAAAGTTCCTCTTTCTTAAATATGCTAATAACCTTTTTTGTCTGCATCAGTTATATTCCTTTGTTTATAAGTCACAGACTATGTCAGTTAACATTCATGCATAACTTGCGTATTTGCATATACAATGTAACTATATTGATTATGGTGGATGTGATTATTTTGAATTATTGATCAAGACTATGATAGACTTTTCTATGACAATGAACAGGTTGTAAGTTCTCTGGTTTCTCACACGGATTCAATTGAATGTGTTAGGTTCTCCCCAAGGTATGTTTATTTATCATCAAATCTATCTCTCCCCTCCACCCCCTCAAATTTGACATGGTTGTGTCTTGGGCTGTGGAAAGCACAGTCTACAACTATTGACTCACTGAATTCAGATCAAACAAGAATGTCTTCTTTTGTTCCCAAGTGAAATAAGGCTCTCTATGTGACATAACTACAATTGATTTATCCTGTCTTAACATTAAAGAATGAAATTCACGAGCATGTGCATACACAAATGTATGATTATGATGTACCTAGAATTGATTTGACTTTGTTACACTTTGATGGTGGCTTGTCCATGGTAGCGCCCCTTGGGCTGCAACAGGAAGCATGGATCAGAAACTTATTTTCTGGGATTTGCACTATTCATCACCCCGCTACACTTGTGATCATGAGGTATTATATATATTTTTTCTTTTTTTCTTGAAATTAATGCTACAAAGATTTACATCCTTTAAATTGGTTACCAGTTTGCTTGCAGTTAGTTTCGTGTTTGAGTGAGTAAACCTGTGGGATTTAAAGATGGTTATCCTTGACCTAAATGAATGAGGTTCATTTTCTGTGGTCAGGATGGAGTGACTTGCTTGACTTGGCTTGGAAAATCTAGATATCTAGCTACCGGTTGTGTAGACGGGAAAGTACGAATCTGGGATAGTCTCTCCGGTGGTTGTTTAAGAACTTTCAGTGGGCACTCTGATGCTATTCAGGCTCTCTCTGTAACTGCAAATCAGGAATTCCTTGTTTCGGTTTCACTTGATGAAACTGCTAGAGTGTTTGAGATTGCAGAGTTTCAGTGAGCAAGTAAACCTTCTCCATTATGCAATGCTAATCTTTTTTGGTCTAAAATATAATGCCTGTAACTATTGTAATCAGTTATTGGCGATATTAATTGGTTTATCCCAGTAAGATCTTTTAAGGTGGTATAAAAATATTAGGATTTGAATCTTAAGAGTAGTTATAAGAGGTTTGATTTACAGTTTTGCACCCTTTGAAATAGAAAAATGTTATCAGTTACTGAAGGTTATTGGGACTGTTTTGCCAAGTTTTTCAAATGATCACTGATCGGTAATACACATTGGCACAAAAATAAGCAAACACATGCATATTTATCGGGTGGGAATTTTTTTCATTTAAATTAAAATATATATTTTCAGTCGTGGATAAAACCAAAAGGCAGTACTTAATGTTGTCAATTCATCAAAATTTGTCTGAATTTAAATAAGTTAAAGATCCCTATATGGAGAAGGATTAGTTGTTTGTTGTATCATAAGCCATTGAAGAGGAATAATGAATAGTTAAGATTAGATGGATCGACATTTTTCAATTGAAGAGCAGAGGACTAAATTTAAAGCCTTCTACTTCAATTTTCATTCCATAAACAATGATAGGACAAAATTTGACCATTCTAACACATCGCTTGAGGTGTTCAAAATTATAAAGTTCTATACTATACATCCTTATTCATTAACTTAGCTCGAATATTACTTACAAAAAGAAGCAAATAGTTATATTATCATGGTACTATTTGTCATATGCATTTTTCGTTCTCCATTGGTAGTATTCTTTGCTTTTACTGGCATCCCTGCTTCCCGGATTTCTTTTTAACTATAGCCAAATTCTTCGGCCTACTAAGGATGTTGATAAAATGTTTCATTTGTTAATGAATTTGTAGTCACGGATGCTAATTGGTTCAATCAGTAAAATATCCTTGAGCGTTTAGAGTTTAAACCCTGCGCACGTCAAAAATGGGTTAAATTTATTTATTTTTAACAAAAATTAAAAATAAATAAAGTTTGAATAATGGTAGTTGGAATTTTGTTATAGTCCTAACGCACCACCAGAGAAGCAAAAACATGAAGAATTTTTTTCTTTAAATAATTTTATTAAATAATGGAAAGATTAATCACAAACTAAGACTACTAATTCTTTTATGCAGGCTAATATTGAAATAACTTGAATTCTTGGGTCGACTAACAATGTTAACAAAATGGTTTTCTTCTTTTGTTTTGTTTTTTTCTTATGAGAATGCATAGCAACTCTCGTGCACTCGGTGCCTACTAACAATGTTAACAAAATGGTTTTCTTCTTTTGTTTTGTTTTTTCTTATGAGAATGCATAGCAACTCTCGTGCACTCGGTGCCTGAATGATTTATGCTGTGAAAAAGTTGGACAGAGCTAGTTGCTGCCTACTCTGTCGATCATTCCAATTCCACCTAGCGTGTCTTCGTGAGCTCAACATATTTTTAAATACAAACCATTGCCCATTTGTCAGTTTTGATCACACCAAGTTTTATGTTTGTAAGCAAATTAAACTTAGAACATTTCAAGACGAGAGTCAGAACAGGTCAAGCATAATACAGTTAGAAAACATACTCTAACCTGAAAAAAGACGTGGTAGTCATCTGACTTGAGATTATTAGAAACGACAATGCCTTAAACCTTAACCCTTAGACATTAACGTTCCTGTTTGTCCCCGTTTGTAACTTTTCACGGCACCACCTAAGTATCTGAACTGCAGAAGCCACACTCCGCCTCTAACTTACTACTCAGTTCTCTCTTTAATTTCCATGGCCTCATCTCAGAATACCCTTGAATCTTGTGTTAAGCAAATAGATGAGGGAGAATATCGAATGAATGAAAGAATAGAACGAGGTCAGTGGATTCGAGCTGCGATTTTAGGAGCAAATGATGGGTTGCTTTCGACCACATCACTAATGCTTGGTGTAGGTGCAGCGAAGGAAGATAAACGATCCATGGTACTGACTGGACTAGCTGGAGCTCTCGCAGGTGCGTGTAGCATGGCTGTTGGGGAGTTTGTTTCTGTTTCAACGCAACGAGATATCGAGAAAGCAAATTCCACTGCACGCTGCTGTTCAAACACAAATCATGTCATCAAGCTTGATGGCCTGCAGACACCTGCAACAAATATCAATTGCGCGACAGAAAAGAAGTCACCAGCCATGGTTTCAAACCTCGAGTTGCCTACAATTTTCACTCCTAGATGTTCTCCTATGATGAAAGTGATTTCAGAAAATGCTTCGAAATTGGAGGAAGAGTATGGGGAGGAGGGTAAAGTGATGCCTAATCCGTTCAAGGCTGCAGCAGCTTCAGCTTTGGCATTTTTATGTGGTTCATTTGTACCATTGGTGCCAGCGATTATTATTGATGGATGCATTGCTAGGATGGTGGTGATAGCAGTAGTTACGTCGATAGCACTGGCTGTTTTCGGGGGTTTCGGAGCTAAACTCGGTGGCTCACCGGTCAGGATATCAGCCACAAGAAGTCTGGTTGGAGGGTGGTTTGCCATGGGAATTACTTACGGTTTGCTCAAGTCTTTTGATAGTGATGATCGTAAGGGCAGTAACAACTCAGATTAGTGTGTGATAGCATTCTGTGTCATATAATGTAAATGTATTTCCTATGAGTTTTAAAGTATGTTTGAAATTGTTACTCTTCAGCTTAACTTTTATAAGGCGGCAACAAGTGTTCGGTAGATATCCTTCATTTTTACTTGATAAAAATTATTTAATAATTACGCATCTATACTTACGTGAGTTAAAAGGTAAACAATTTGATTTTACCCTATGTTCTCAATTAAATTTGAAGTCACAACACTTTAATTACAGATTTTATGATGATAATTGTCACAGGTACATACTCGCCTCTACAAACTATCCGTACGGTACCCTCAAAGTAGCTGTATGCTTTGGGAGTCAGTCTTACAAGAACACGCATACTATCTGGTTTCGACCTACTTTGATTTTATCAGGAATACAGTTTCAATCTCCAACCAGTGTTGTGATGGGTGGAAGAAAGAAGCATCCACCACATCGCAACACCTTTAATTAGAACCGCACGCAATGTTTACGCACCAAGTAATATGCTGAAAGCTTGGAATGTAACCACCCCCACCAAAAGAAATGTATGTTTTCCTGTATTCGGCAATCTGCTTGGCACTCCTTCTCATCAATTTTCTGCAATGAATTCCACCCTGCCTACTATTTCGCCAGTGCAATAGCACTTGGTGAGGATCAGTTGCTCTATGACTTGTCATTCCGGTGTTTACTTTACCAGGAATCAACGAGACTTGGGCGAAAAATCTCGTCCTCGCTCTAATACCACTTGTCACGAGATCCATGCTCTCCTCTACGAACTACTCTTGCGGCACCTTCGAAATGGCCGCATGCTTCAGGAGTTAATATTACAAGTACACGTATACTATCTGATTTCGACCTGCCTTAGTCTCGTCAAGAAGATAGCTCCAGTCCCTAACTAATGTTGTGATAGGCGAAAGAGAGAAGCACTCATTATGCTGTAACACCTTTAATTAAAGCCACATGCAATGTTTATGCACTAAATAATATGCTGAAAGCTTAGGGTGTAACAGTAATCTTACTGAGTGTAAGCGAAATGGATGCACATATATGCAATATGCATGCACAGCTGAGATGGGATGTTGATGCTATTTATCTTTTACCATCTTCTATTTTTTAAACTTAACATCTTCCTTTTTTAAAATATTAACCATCTTCCTTCAATAAAGTCTACTATACATCGTATGTACAAGAAACCATTTCTTATTATTGTTATTACTTAAAAAAAAAAAAAGTCAAGATCTACTTATGGTGTAGCCGGAAATTTTTATTTTTGAAGAGAACTACCCCATTGTATATTGGGAATTCACAATAGGTGGGAAACACCAGATGATAACGGTGGCTTCTGGAGTACAAGAAATTATTCAATACCCACTATCTAGCAATGTAAACAGCAACGAAAGGGGAAGAGAAAGAGAGAGGATGCTACAAAGTTAAATTGTGTAAGAGAAATATTACTCTCGATTTTCATTGAAGACTTTGATATTCCTACAACAATTCCTAGATATGCTACAGTTTCCCTAAGTTAAGAGTTAATTATAGCTACAGTAACCTCAATTCTACAACAGTAATGTGACTATCAAAGAATGGCAATAGCAATCTTCACAAATGATTAACACCCAGGAACAAATCAAAGGTTTATGCAGTGAAGAGGTTCATTTCATGCCCTCGGCTTGACAGAATTGCGCTTGCAAGAAAACTTCGTTGTTTTCAGGAACCAACTCCTCCGAGAGGTGTGGTGAGTCTAACTTAAGACCCTTCCCATATGCAGCAATCAGCAGAGCCTCAGCCCTTCCTGCAATTTTTTAATAACTGAAAATGAGCAAGAATAGAATCTAATCAAGAACAAAAAGTTATCAAAGACCAAATTGATAAGATTATGAACATATCAAACGAAAATTTCAGGTCAAATCTCCTAGTATTCTGATCGATCAAACAGTTGGATTCTATTGTTTAAGATGATAATAACATGCTGCAGTAACAGCTTAGTTATTCTGAACACACCCTATGCCGGCTGTATATTATTGAGGATGAGTCACCCCATTTTAAGGTTGAATAGTAGCAGTGAAAGTGCCAATTTCAAGTTCATATAAAAGCTTCTTTATTTCACAACACTACTTGATAAATTGGAATCAAATCATGCTCCTTTTCAGTTAATTTATTATTATGGCTACAAAAGGCAGTGAGCAAAGATGGTCAAATATGATGCTAAAAAATCATGTAATAGGATGCACCATATAGATCATATGCACCTCACTCATCAAACTCTTATCAAATAGACAACCATTACAGCCATGTTATTGTTTCTTTGTTATTTGCTCACTTGATCTTTTGTATAGCTTACTTTTGTTTCCATAATGTAATCTACCAGGTAACATTATTCTGCTAATAAAAAGAAAAGAGACAGATAGCATGCAAAGGTGGTTCAAATTTCACAACACTCCTGAATTTTCACACCAATTAAAAAATATAATAACCTGTAACACATGATCAACGATGATAGTCAAGGGGAAGGAACAAGTAGGGGAAGGAACAAGTACCATGATCCTTTTTCCTTTTCAGTTGGGAACTTAAAGATGGAAATAATGTGCATGCAACCCTCCTACTATCATCCTGCAAAAAAGTCCATCAATCATGAATGAAAGGAAAGTTTATAAACAATCATGAATGAAAGGAAAGTTTATAAACATAAATGCAACATGAATGTAGATAAAAACCTTTGCAGAGGTGCTTCCTGTGAGTTCATACCCGTTCTTCCACATTAAAGACGGGATTGGAACTACAGAAAATCCAGAGGCAACTAATATACCAATCCATAATCCATATCCAAATCCTCCGCTCCACCAACCCTTCATTTAATGATTACAAATTGATACATCAAACTGTATATGGTTGTTGTTTTCAAAATACAGAATACACATCCATGCAATACGAGTAAAGAAAATAGAAGTTTCAGTACAGATGTGTTAAGAGTCTGTAAACCATACTACAAGTTGCTATTTACAAGGAAAGATTGTCAACAGAGTAAAGTCCAAACTAATAAAAAGTTAAAGCTCTTAGGCAAAAGCATGCCTTACTGGTGGACTGATAAATAACATGGGACACTCTTTAATAAAGTAATCTTGATTTCTTTGAATCAGTATATTCTCAATGCTATAAATAACTGACCATCAATATATAACCTAATGCCAAATATAGTAAAAAGGATCCTTCCACCAACATGGATACACGTACCTGTTTCCCATCTTGTGGATAAGGGATTGACTGCTCTATGTATGCAGTTGTTCCTGAAATAAGAATAGCGGTAGTCGTTGTGTAAGTTCAAGCACTAATGGAAGTTAAGGAATGAAATTAGAACATATATCACACATCATAATCTTGATGTTAGAAACTAAAGAGTGCCCAAAAAGGAAATCAATTAAAAGACAAAACTTGACTGTAAAGTACTATAGTGAATTTGAATTGAGTAATTGATTAAAGAAAGACAAAGTAAACAAACAGTATCATCCAAGCTTAACCTGGAATTTCAAATGATAAATAAAGTAGTCATTTAGATGATGTTCTACAACTTCTTGTGATCAATGAAGACCAGTATGCAGTAAGAAAGTGTCAGAGGAAATGACGTCTACCCAAAAAATTATCTTGATTACCATGTTCTACAATATATAGTATTATTAGCATCTGAAATGTTGGAAATATAAGTTTGATAAAAATAAATGCACAAGTTTAAAAAAAGGTTGGATACTGAACTATCGTAGAAACATCTCTTATGCCACAGACACGCTCTAAAAAAAGAAAAAAGAGAAAAGGGTTTAAGAGGTAGAAAATAAAGAAGAGAGAAGAAAAGGAGAGAATGGTAGAGACGTTGTCATGTCATACCAATTGGAGCATCTAAGCTGCGAAGCAACAGAACAATAGACTTGGCATCTAAACGCTTTCGAACTCTTTTACCAACTAGTACGGGCAAGTGAGGAGAATCAAATACCTGTATCATCACACTTAAAAAATCAAATATTGTCTCACAAAACAAATGATGGTACATGCAATAGGAAAAAAAGTCTAGAAAGACATCTCAAGTTGATAAAAGACCTTCACAATTTTTAAACCATAAACTAAACATAATTCATGAACTTCAACGAATCCAACATTCCCCTTGGAGAAAATACTCAAAGAACCAAAAGATATAAAGAACTAATAACACAAGAACGGAAAAGGCAGATTTGAAGTATGATAAACCATCAACAAGCATATTCTATACTCAGTTTCATTCAATAGCAAACTTCATATTGAGAGCTTCAGTTAATCAGCTTTACATTGCATTAAGCAAACAAGTAATATACGAATAAGTGCATCATCAAATTTACTGATAACACATAAATTTCCTTCTACATAATAATGTCACAAATTCTTAATTTTTTGGAAAAAATTTAAGCTTTTTATGAACTGAACCATACTATTGCATTCATACAGAATGTTAGAAAACAAATGGGTGTAAACAGGAACTTCTGTTATCAATTATTTCGATAAATCTACTAAATCCATGCCAATTTTGTCAATAGCTAACACCAACTAAAAGTCTAAATCACACCATAATTAATTACAAACTCTGAAAGTAAACCAGATGCCTTTATGATAATATTCCCACTATTTAATTTTAAAAAATTCACGAACAAAAAAGAAATGGTATGTCGAGTCCAGATGTAGCTCGTCTAATCATTAAAGTGCTGATTATCAAGCAACGATGAACACCTCCATTTACTTTCCCAGACATGTAAAGGTTCCTACCATTATTACACGAAGTGGGTAGACACCTGGACCATGTCTGGTCCGCATTACATTAAAATAAAATAAAAAAAAAACCTTCGTTAACTTCTTTTACCTGAGCAGAGCAGCCACTCTGTTCGATTTTCAAGACGGCTAAAGCACCGGAAAGATCCGGGTCGATACCCAGAACCCATTCGGATTCAACATTACTTCGTGTTGGGGTCAAATCCTGAAGGGGAGGGAAAGTGAGAGAATCCAGCCAGTTTTGCTTAAGTTGGGCTGCGTCGGATACTTTCGCAGCCCTAATTACTGAAGTACTTCGATTTTGAGCAAACGGGTATCTGCAGAAAGTTGTGATTTTGGTGATTTTGGAAGAGATGAATGCGTTCATCAATATATAATTGTTTTGTGGATGAATCTGGAATGTTCCCATCAAAAACCTAAACAATTCGGAAACATCTGTTCCGTTTTCAACACCATCTCGTGGCTATTTATTTCACAAGTCGAAAGGAGCGTAAAGTTTTTCTCCAACGAGGGCATGCCACGTGCCCCTCCCCTCTTTCCTATTCAAGCGTCAAATTCAAAATCCACCCAAAAATGGAGGGATGATGTAATTTCAGTGACCTAATGTAATATCAAATATGTAATTTACTTAAAATTTTATAATAAAAATTTTATTTTAAGATACTAATCATCACAAAATAATTATTTATTTGTTTTTTTATTTTTTATAATTAGAGTTGACCTTCACAAATGATTTTTCTTTAAATAATAAAAATGTTAAATTAATTTAAATAAACTTAGTGAATTCATGTACAAAAGAGTAATTTTATTGCAAACTATTCAAAATTTTCTTAAAATTTATAGGTATTTTACTTTTTAATATCCATTTATTATATAGATATAATTTATTAATTTAAATAAGTTTAACTTATCATTAACTTTCACCTATTATAATTATTTTTTTTATTTTTTAAATCTTAAAT
>JAXCLQ010000005.1:1136674-1149092 GCA_035584115.1 Cedrela odorata | reverse complement strand
TAATTTCGATTTCAAATTTCATTGATTCTGAATCGATTAAAGTAATTGGAAGCTCAAAATTTGCACACAACTTCAAATGACTTCTTCTGGCATGTTTTTCGTCATTGATTGATGTTATTTTTATGTGTTATGGATGATTTGATTAGTATATTGTTCTACTACATTTTGGCCTAATTAATAGAGATTTTGAAACTCTAACATTTTGAAATTAGATAAAATCAAGATCCAACATTATGCTTGAGCTTGACAATACAATTATGTTGAATGAATGTTTTATGGGAATGGCTGTGTTTTAAGTTTCTTGTAAAGCTGACATGGCATGATGATGTTGCAAGCTAAATAGAATTACTTTACATGCTGTAAACAGATTCTATTAAATTTGTTATTTCTTTGTTTAACTAGTAACTTTTCTAAGCTATCAATTGTTGGGTAGTTATAAGTAAGAAAGCTGGAGAGCCATTAGTATAGAAAGAGAAAACTAAGAATTGATTAGAGAGAGGGCAAAAGAGATTGAGAGCAAAGGAGAAAATCTTTGTTTTCTTTCTTTACCAAATTGCTTTTTCGATTGTACATTGTGTTCAATTGGTTTAAGGGGAAGTAATAAAAGATCGTGTGTTATTCTTGCCATGGATGTAAGCCAAGTTCTTTTGGCTGAAACATATAAATGATCTGTATTGCATCTATGGTATTTGGTTTTATTTCCAAGTGAATTGTTCCCATATTTCATTCTATTTTGCATTTGGTGCTTAGAGTTCATTCAAGATTAGGTTCATTGATTGTTCTTACAACTAAAAAGATTGAGTTTAAAAGAGTCACTTCTTTACATATTTCTTCTCTTGGAATTTCCTCTAGGTTAATAGTTTTAACACGAAATTCCAATACAATACATCTTTTGGTTTGGCAGGTATGACTTTATATATATGCAAATATCTTAAGTTTCATATTTATTTATTTTTTAGTTGCCTATTTTAAGTTATGTTCATTGCTACTTTTTGTGTATTAAAATAAAAAAGCTCAACTCTGGCAAGCTTATTCCTATTAGTGAGAAGGAGATATTGTTCTTTTGACCAAGTATGAAAGTACTGAAGTTAAGCTTGGTGATAAACAGTACGTTTTACTGCCTCCAATTGAGCTAACTATACACCTATATTTTGATACTAGTTTTTTCAAAGATTTAATGAGTGCCCTATGCTTGAGTATATAATATATTTATAATTTTCTCAAGTTGAATAAATTGTTAGAGTTTCAAAATCTCTATTAATCAGGTCAAAAAGTAGCAAAACAATATACTAATTAAATCTTTCATACACACAAAAACAACATCAATCAATGGCTAAAAACATGCAAGAAGAAGTCATTTAAAGTTGTGTACAAATTTTGAGCTTTCAATTACTTCAATTAGTTAAGAATCAATGAAATCTAAAATTGAAATTGGGAGGTAAGAGAGGGAGAGAATGAGAGGAGTTTTCTACTCTCTGTTTTTACTCAAAAATATGTTGTGCTTAATAGGCGAGCCCAATATACATATTTATATATATAGGACGAAAGTAGGGACCTCTTCTTGTATAGTAAATAAAAGTGACCCATCCTATTATGAGTCATAAATTAATAAATACACTAGTGCAAAAAAATTATACTATTATAATGAGTGTAATAATAAATTGACTCAATTACATAATGTGATCACAAATTATAAGTCAGACACATATGCTCCAATATATTTGTCATTAGTCACGTAATTAATTTGATTTAAATTATAAAATTACATGAGTAATTATATTAGTCCACAACATTTGAGAAACAAATCCAACAATCTCCCACTTGAACAACATAAATCATTCTAGTATCATTTGAAAATAAGGTTATTAGATTAACCAGTAAGTGACTTAACAATATAGTCAAATGTAAGTAAACACTAAAAATAAAATAAGTCCATAATGTGCTTATAATACCAAGTGGTATGCAAGTACTAACAGGATGCTCAACACACAACAAGATATCATAAATACCTGATAAAATAGTAATATATAAATATGATATGGAAATATCAGAAGAAAGCTATTAAAATGCTTATTTCTATAAGATCCAGGCATTTGAGAAAATGATAATAAACAAAATATCTCTTAGATCTATGCATTGCTTCCTTACAATAAAATGAGACAAACACAAAATGTCTCTATCATAATAAATGAAACTATATTGAGATTAGACCCTAAGGTTTCAGTTCATAATGTCTAAAATTGATCAAAATATCTTAGACCATAATATTCTCACGATTTAACAAAATGTGTATACAACAATAATATATGACAAACTATAATATGCATGTATTAAATATAAACAATCATACTTTTACTATAGTTAGAACTTATTTATATACAATCCAGAGCTCTCATTAATTAAATACAACAGAAAACTCTATTAATTCTATATGAGCCACGTTTCTGAAAAACCTTAGAGCCTAGGCCTTTAGTTAGTGGATCAACCAAATTGATCTCTGTAACAACATGATCAATAAAAACATAAGAATGAACAACTTTCTCTCGTACAAACAAATACTTAATATCAATATGTTTAGAACGTGAGGAACTTTAAGTATTTTGAGAAAAATTAATTGCTGCAGAATTATCACAATAAATCTTCAGCGGCTTTGGAATGAAAAACATAAGATCTAGTCTTGAGAAAAATTTCCGCAGCTAAATAGATTAGCATATAGATTCATAACATGATACATGCTCTGCCTTTATGGTCGACAAAGCTGTGTTTATTTGACAGTTTTCCATGAAACAGCTCCACCAGCCATCATAAAGATATATTTGGAAGTAGATTTCTTATCATCTAAGCAGCTTACATGATCAGCATCTGAAAATCTAACTATATCAAGAATGTTGGATCATCGATATATTAAGATAAAATATTTGGTACGCTATAAATATCTTAACACTTTATTAGCTGCTTTCCAGTGGCTGATACCAGGATCACTTAAGTACCTACCAAGTATACCTATAGGAAAAGCAATATCTAGGCATGTACAAACTTGAGCATACATCAAGATTTCGACGACTGAAGCATGAGAAACCTTTTGCATTTAAGTCTTTTAAATGTTATCTCGAGGACATTACAATTTTGGTAATGTGTCACCTTTCATAATTGGTATTTTTTCAAGAGTATATGACTGCATATTAAACCTACTTAAAATACGATTAATGTAGATTTTTTGAAACAAACCAAGAACACCTTTTTATCTATCATGAAGGATTTCAATCCCTAAATATAATAGGCTTCATCAAGATCCTTCATATCAAAATGACAAGCCAACATGTGTTTTGTCTTAAGCAAAAATTCAGTGTCATTGGCTGCAAGCAATATATCATCAACATAAAGCACTAAAAATATATATTTGCTCCCACTCACCATGAAGTATATAAACTAATTAGCAATTTTCTCCTGAAATCCATAATAAGTGACTATTTCATCAAACTTTAAATACCATTACCTAGATACCTGTTTAAGTCTATAAATAGACTTATTCAACTTACATACCATGTGTTCTTTGATAGTTTCAACAAAACCATCTAGTTAAACCATATAGATATCTTTAGATAAGCTTCAATTAAGAAAAGCTGTCTTGTAATCCATCTGATGTAACTCTAAATCAAAATGAGCTATCAATGCTATAATAATATAGAATGAGTCTTTGGTAGAAATGGGTGAAAAGATTTCTTTATAATTAATACCTTTTTTCTTACTAAAACCTTTAGCTACAAGCCTAGCTTTGTATCTTTCTATTTGACCTCGATGCATTTTTCTCAGTTTTGAAAATCCACTTGCATCCTGTTAGTCTGTATTTATCTAGCAATTTAACTAAATCCCATACATTGTTATAAACCATGGATGTCATCTCATCATGCATGACATATATCTAAGATGAGGATTCTAAACTACTAACAGCCTCTAGAAATTTAGCAGGATCAGAAGACAAACCAACATCATACTCATGTTCTTGCAAATAGACTATATAGTCATCAGAAATAGCAGGTCTCCTAGTCCTTTAAGATTTAGGCAATAGCACATTAGTAGGACTATCCTCTACAACCATGAACTCTTAATCATGATGAGCTTCAGGTTTCTGAGGAAGATCATCTACATGTTCAACGTATGATAATCCTATTGTAGAAGCAGACAAAAACGGGATAGACATGACCACATGTTCTTCTTTAAAGAAATATCACGAGGCTCAAAACTCCCATTGTCATGATCATCTTCAAAATAAATGGCACGGTCAGACTCAATGATTCTAGTAGTATGAGAAGGACAATAAAATCTAGAATTTATTGAGCTAATACAATAGCCAATAAAATGACCGCTAATAGTTTTCAGATTAAGTTTTCTTGATTGCAGAATATAAGGCATCACTTCTACTTTACAGCCCCAAATATGAAAATGACGTAGCTGAGTTTCTTGCTTGACCATGATTAATAAGGAGTTTTGGGAACTGACATGCTTGGTACTTGATTTAGAATGTATGCTGCATTCTTAAAGCTTTACCTCATAAAAAAATCGGTAATATAGAGTTATTGAACATACATTGCACCATCAAGAAGGGTGCGATTTCTTCTTTCTATAACACCATTTTGTTCAAGAGTACCATACATCATATACTGAGCATCTATACCACATTCCCAGAGATATTTAGCAAAAGGTTTAGGTTACGCCCAGTTTCATCGTATCTCACATAATACTCACCACCTCTGTCTTATTTGATTGTCTTGATTTTCTTACCCTTTTGGAGTTCTACAATAGCCTTAAAGGCTATAAAAGCATTCAAGGGCTCAGACTTTTCAACAAGAAGTTCAATATGACTATAATGACAAAAGTCATCAATGAACGTGATGAAATATTTATAACCTCATATAGCAGCAGTATTAAAAGGTCCACAGATGTTAGTATGTATTAACTCCAAAATCTCTTGACTCTTTTTTGATTCTATCTCTCATAGTCTTAGCATAAACTTGCCTTTGACACAATCAACACAAGTGCTAAAATCAGAGAATTCTAAATCATGAAAAATATCATCTATAATAAACCTTTGCATCCTCTGTATAGAATTTAACCCAATCGTCTATGCAACAACATAAAGGAATTTTCATTCACTTTACCATGCGAAGAGCTAACATTTATAATATGAGTAGTACAAGATGACTAAACAATATCAAGAGATAAATCAATCATATACGAGCCACCATATAAAGTGTTAGAACCAATAAGCATAACATTATAAAATAAATATACTTTTTTTGTCACAAAAATGAAAAATATAGCTAGATCTATCCAAAATAGATACAAATATCAAGTTTCCCATAACATCAGGAATATATATTGCATCTAAAAGATTTATATTATGGCTAGATGTCAGTTATAGTCTAACAACTCCAATAAGTTAAACATGAGCCTTCACTCCGTTACCTATATGTACAATCAATTTTCGTTCATTTGGTTTCCTACTACTTCTTAATTCTTATAAGGAATTTGTTATATTAATGGTTGCACCAGTATCTAACCACTCAGTATTAGAAGGAACATTAATTAGGTTGGATTCAAAAAACATAAAGGCTATAAGTATTCTACATTTCTTTTCTAGCCAAACTTTGAATTTTACGCAATCAACCATTTTATGTCCATATTTATGACAAAATGGACACTTTCCTTTAAATCTTTCTAAAGAGCTTATACTAAAATTGGTGGTAGATGCAAAACTAGAGGCATAAGCATTTTTCTTAAAGTATTTCCTCTTAGAAGATTTATTAGAACTTTTTGAAAAATATTTCTTTTTATTCCCACTTTCTTGCATAGCTATCATAACAATGTGGTGTTGATTCTTCTTTAGATTCTCCTCATCTTGAACAAGAAAGGATGTGGTTTGTTTGAGTGTTCACGGTATTTTCTTTGTGTTATAGCTACTTTTTAGATTAGCAAACTGAGTTGGCAAAGACTCCTAAATCTGAATAATAAGAAAATCTTCAGGCAGTGGTACACTTATGTCGAACAGTTTTCTATGATAGTTAGACAATCTCAAGATACGTTCTCTAATTCTAGGAATTTCATCATAATGAGTAGTAGTGAACAATCTCATATAATTAGATTTTTCAGTCTTGTCTATCTTTTTAAAACTTTTTCCAATAGCATCTAGGAAATCCTTGGCATACTCACTTTTAAGGATGCTCTCTCTAATAGATCTATCAATAGAGTATTTAATCACAATTAGATATATTTTGTTTGAAGTATCTCACGCCTCCCAACATGGTCTATTAAAACCAGAACTATCATTTATAAGCGATGAATGTGGATCTTTTCGTAATGCCAAACCCTTATCTATGATAGCCAAGTGAACTAAAACAGATAATTGATCCCAGTCAATGTCTTTATAGAGGCTAATTGGGGAAAGGCTAATAAATCACAAGTTGAAGAATCACAAAAAAAAGGTTATTCGAACATGTAATACAAAATCATGCTATCAAAATAGATTCTTCAATTTTACTTCTCTCACATTATATCAACTAAAAAATAAAGAAAACTAATTGTATGTAAAATTAAAAGATTTGTTACTGATAGGGTAATAAAAAAATTTCTAGTACAAAACACATAACTAATTTTTTTATTAACTTGAATATCCTACTAAGTGATAATTTATCGATAGAATAATCTCATCACCCATATAGATCCTGATAATATATATATATATATATATCTATCACAACAATTAATAAGTATTATCTATAAATGGAAAGAATAATTCAAAATTCAAACTAACTCATTATTATTAGTCCCACTACAGGTAGGTACACAATCACTTTAAATTGTAATTTTATCTTTTCATTAAACTAAATATATATATATATATATATACACACACACTTTGGATTACTGTTTCTGATCTAAATTGCAAGATTAAATATAAATAGTTATGAGCCAAATAATAATAGCAATGATAAAATATTGTGGCTAAAACATAAATACTTAAATTTTATATGCCAAAAGTTAATTTCATAAAAGATATGGATCCCATTAATATTTTATCATAGGTCTCAGATGATAATTTATCATTTTACTCACCTGACTCTCTACAAAACGGAACAATAGGTCTCAAAATAGGTTTTTGTTTAACCCAACACGATAATTTGGCCTTCAAAATTGAGAAAAAATATATACCACAATTTATCTTGTCAAATATACTATTAATTGATCCAAAATCAAATCGAAAATGATCAAGATTAAAAATTTTATCATATTCAAAAAATTTGTACCTCACAACCCAAAAACACAACAGATCTATTGTGGTTACGAACGAAATGATTGTCTAGGCTCTAATACCAATTGTTAGAGTTTCAAAATCTCTATTAATTATGCTAAAATGTAGCAGAATAATATACTAATTAAATCATCCATAACACACGAAAACAATATTAATCAATGGTCAAAACATAATAGAAGAAGTCATTTAAAGTTGTTTGCAAAATTTGAGCTTCTAATTACATCAATTGGTTCAAAATCAAGGAAATTTGAAATCAAAATTGAGAGGTATGAGAGGAAGAGAATGAGAGGAGTTTTTTACTCTTTGTCCTTATTTAAAAATATGTTGTGTTTAATGGGCCATTCCAATATTTATACAAAAAATCATATTATTATAATAAGTGTAACTATAAATTGACTTAATTACATAATGTTATAATAAATTATGAGTCAATCACACATATTCCAATATATTTAACATTAGTCATGTAATTAATCTAATTTAAATTATAAAATTATATGAGTGATATGTTAGTTCACATATGTGAAAAATAAATTCAACAGGTGACTGCATTTGTGGAATATTGTCGATCTCTTAAATGAGTCAACAATATGTGGCCTTGATAATATGTTCTTATTTGAAATTATGATGTGTAGGCGAGATGCATTACTCAACTTTCAAGGTGATTGTTCTGTGTTAGTCTAGTCCGACTTGCGCCTATCGTTCCTGCTAAGTCGAGTGGTGATCTTCTCTCAACGTTTCTTCCTAATTTCTACCAGAAACACCTGATTTGGTTTTAGATGAGGAATAACTGATAATCAGCAGTTTTGCCTCTCAACATGACCGCTAAAACTTAACATTATAGCATATCTTCAACCTTTAATCATGTCAACGTCTTACAGATTAAAGGTTCGATGTATAAAGATCTAAGGGAGGTTCGGTGTATTTGGGATGCTTTCTAGCTTTCGAAGCTGTCTTTGTTTCCGTTGCTTTGTTTCTGATTAACGTGATTTATCTGTTGTGCTTTGCAGCAATGGACTGACATTTTCGTGAAGCCTCGTGACTAAATTTTGTTTACCTTTTTTCTTTTCACGTTCAGGTACCATTTATACGATGATGATGATGTCCTGGGAACAATTCATGACTAATGAGAAGTTTTGCTCTTTAATTGGATTAAGTATGAGACTGCCCTTGGGTTGTGACTACTGAATATCAGTGTTAATGAATTTAAACTTGTTTAGGACTTGACTATGCTATTTTGATATTATTTAGGGAACAGCTTCAGAAATTAATGTGCTACTAAAGCTTGCTAAGAGCTTTTAACTTGCTGAACACATTAAAAGTTTTTTTTTTCTTTGAAAATAAGCAATTTCTTCAAACACTCAACAAATAATACAGAATGATTACTCCATTAAATTGAAAAAAGTAAAAAAGGAAAAAGAAAACGGCCAATTAATGTTCAAGTTTGCTTGAATACTAGATCACAATATCTTTTTTTTTTTTTTTTTGTCAGAACAATATTCTGGAAATCTGCAGAAACATCAAAGAATGAAGTACAAAGCTATTCTTCCAAATTTTTTGATGAGTTGATATAGCTCCTAGCAGTATCCAAACTCAATCCTTCATATACCTGGAAACAATAGTTAAAAATGATAAAATTATTTTATTAGTAACATAAAATATAAATTTGATCATGACAAATATTGCACGATGAAGGAAAAGTAAACATACAAGTTTCTTGTGAATTTGTTGAAAAGCTTGGCAAAATTTTTCTGCCTCTGCTGCACCCAACTGCACATACAACATGGTGCACCAATTGTCAATTTTCCCCATAAATAACTTGAAATATCATGCAAACTAGCATAGAACATGTAATAGATAGTCTCCTGGGCATGTAAGAATCAACTGATTAAAGCATTTGATTGGACATAAAGTCATCCATTTTATATGATCATATACAATTCACAAGTCCATCCCTCAAATTGGAGTTGAGAAAAGATGATGAGATCACCACATACTACTAAATAAGAAATTAAAAAAAGAAATCATGTCCACTGTTGGACACGACTTATTCATTTCCACCGGTCATCCAATCATGCTCTTAGATTCAGCAAATGGAAAAAAAAAAAAGAGTAGGAATACATTATCTTAGCCTATAATTCAGCAAAAAACAACTACAAACTAATATACAAAAAAAATGGCATTATTCAATTAATTTGAACTTAATTAGATATTATAAAAAACAGCAAGCATACCTTCCTTCCAGCTGCCAGCTTTAGCTTTTCCCAAAATGCCTCTGTTGAAACAATTTCACATGAACAAAATCAACTTGTTATCATCACCAATTATGAACATAAAACTAAGTCATCTTCACAGATACAGCTACATTCAAGCCATCTCTATTGACTTCACTGGACTTAATTTCAATTGGAGTGGAATTTGTTACTTGTTTAAGTTAAAATTGAGGTTTATTTCGTAGCTAAGCAGACACTGATTGATAATATATAGGAAGGAAATAGGCTTTCTCCTTCAAGTTCTCTCTATACTTCTTCCCTTTCCAGTTCTTTTCTTCCTATTATCTTGTTAGAGCTTAAAATACTAATTTTGCACCCTTACCTAAGAGCTCAAGCTTTTGGGTCAAGTGGCTCAACTAACACGGTATCAGAGGCAGTTTGACAAGTGATCTTCTGTTCAACTCCCCTTAATGCGAATTACTTAAATTAGAATAGTTATTTATGTGTTTGGGTCAAAGTACTTCAGCTAACAAACTTTAATTTCTGCTTGTTTCTATTCTTTCCTCCTCTCTTCCTATTCTACATCACCTAATTTAGATAGAAATACAAATGGATATCATATTAATATGATGTCACATTGCCAAAATAATATTAAACTCCAGAACTCAACCTAGTAACTTTTAAAACAGTGTGATCAAAAAGCTATGCAGGCAGGGGCAGGTGGTTCATTCTCCAAATTCCATTTTGGTTTACTAAAACAAAACAAGCCAAGTTTTCCTAAAAGATACCCAAAAAAAAGATACTTCCTAAATCTTACTGAATTAAAAAATTTGGCGATTGGTCTGAAAGTTTATCAAGTCTTTCTAACCGAAATCATTATTGATCCATGCAATAGCAAATATACAGGAAAAACTATTGTACAAATAAATTTGCTGGCGATACCATACCATGAAGGTTAGTTCCTTGATTCTCCATCGGCTTTTTATCCCCTTCATCCCATGCATCTTGCCATTCTTTTACTTGCTGTCCAAATGTCAGAATAATTTAAGCTACCACCAAATAGATACAATTTCTGCAGGTTATTATACTAACAAAAAAGACAAGGGAAAAAAAAAAATGAGTTTCAGTAAGACCTCCTCATTCTTTGTCGAGCATGAAGTTGATTGTCTTGAATCTAGCTCAACCTGAAATCATAGGATGCTATTTCAAGAAAAGAAAAAAAGGGCTAGATGCAATTACAAGACGCAACAGTGATAAACATCCTAAATAAATCACACAAGTTCCAGCACGAAACATAAGTTCCACATATCTGTTTTAGACTATGTCATAACATTCAACATCTCTTATCAACAAATTTCACCTTGAATGAATATTTGATGATATTTTTGCAATCGCATAATTTCATCTCTAGCTCAACATAGAACTAAACCAATATAAAATCAATTTCAAAACCTTGATATCATACTCCTCCCATTGAAAGTCAGAAATATACATAAGAAATATACCATAGACCATATACAAGCACAAGCATTAATGATAATGTATAGGACATCAGATTATTGACTTATCAAACTAAAAATCATGGGTCTGCTGTTGGAATAACAACATGTAATGAAAACTGCAAAAAAGAGAAAGAGCGTAAAAACAAAATAATATCCACGCAAGAAACCAAGTATCAAAAATATTTAGTTAACTGGTTTGCACATTTCTTCCAAAAATTAGATAAAGGCCACATAGAAAGCATGTTCAACAAATTTCAAAGCCATAACTGTATCCTACGTTATTTCAGATACTCACACAGCTTACCCAGTAAGGTTTTGTGCCTCATAGAGGAACCTCAGCCGTATTTATAACAGACACTTCCTTGTCCCTAATACAATTAATTAGTTAAGAAAAAAGATAAAACTAACCCACATTTGCAAGTTTTAAATGTTTTCTTCAATAAACTGTCACTTGAAGCCTGTAGTTTCAGATTGGTATGCTTTGAAACTCTATCTTAAGTTAATGAGATGTCATAGTCTATTCACATATACTTTTGACTAAAGTTATCGTTCTAAACAGACTAACGCTCTTTGTACTCCCTTAAAATTAAGTTCCCACCAGACTGCAACTCTCACCATAACATGCCAAGACAAATCCATCCAGCCTTTTATATTTACTAAAAAAAATTATTATAACTGTTCGTTTCATTAACCACTTCTTCCTTTCTCTCTCTCCCTTTTCCACCTATGCTTAACAGTGAGAAGCTAAGCTAAAGAGATCTTAGATATTTGTGAAATCCCAGGTTCCATACAGTCATGTCTCTGCAATCCAACTTTAACATTAATTTACAGATGGGTTAATACTCATACTGCAGCAATTACAATTCTCTATCCCGATCGAAAATTTTTTAGAAGTACATACTAAGAAAATGGCATTCCATCAATTCCCAACATCTAAAAAAATCCTCAACCATGGCTGCAGTATCAAATAACTTTATCATTAGAAAAATAAATTTCGCAGTCAACAGATAGGGATGATCGCCAAACAAATTTACAAACACGAAGAAGACTTGATTATTACTAGAAACAAAGAAACAAAATAAACAACAGAGAGAAAATTACACAATAATCGCGACGTCGGACAACCGGGAAAAGATCCAGAAGCCTTCGAAATTCAGTTTCATCCATCTTCAAGTATTCTCTCGATCAGACTTCGGAACCAGAAAGAAGTTAGCCAAACAAATTACGGAAAGTAATTTTACTGTTTCTTTACTATTTCTCTGGGAAACCCTTCAACAATTAACCTCGGCCATGGGCCTCGTTAGGTCTCCATTACTAAAAAAATATATATTTTTTTATAAAAATAAATTATTCTTGTGAAATTACTAAAAGAGCACTAAAACTTTTGCACC
>JAXCLQ010000005.1:1121820-1133561 GCA_035584115.1 Cedrela odorata | reverse complement strand
CTTTCATATTATTTATCTGTTCATCTATATTTTCGGAATTTCTATTAATTAGTGTTTGTTGTATTGTTGCAACACTCTGTTTGGTTGGAGGGAAAAAAAATAAGTAGAAAAAAAGGAGGATGGAGAGTAGACCGTTTCCACTCATTGGTTGGAAAGAAATAATGAGAGGAAAGGAAAGGGAAGAATATAATAGCATCTGGATCCTCTAGAGTTTGGGAGCGAAATTCTACACTATAGTTCTCTTAATCCTACCCCATAAGACAAAAAGGAACCGTTGGGATGTATTTCATTATTTATTCCCCTAATGCTACTTTCGTCGTGACTTTTCTGTCTCTATAAACTGGTTATCTGCCTCATTTAGAACTGTGGTTTAATAGGATGAAAAAGAGAGTGAAAGAATGAGGTTCAATGAGGAAAGAGAATTGATTTGTCCTTTTACCTTTTATATGCATAAAATTTAGTAAACATGGATTAATGTATGCCTCAACATATATCGACATTATATTGAAATTAACATGTTATAGTTCTTAATGCAATTACAAATAATGAAAAGTGGCAATATCTCCTTTCCCTCTATGATGAATGAGTTTAGTTATGCTTGACAATTATGATAAACGAATACTTCGTCTCTTGGAATTTCCTCTGTGTTAATAGTTCTAACATGAAATTGCAATACGCTTTTCCTACTTTTCCGCATCTTTTGGCAAGCATGCTATTGGATTGGAGTAATGAAGGTTTTCTATATGTTCGGTGTGTTAACTTTCATAGTTATTTGTTTGTTAGCTGGCTCTCTTTAAGTTTTGTGTTGTTGTTGAGTTCATTTATACTTTTCATGTATTAAAAAACCATAGCTGAACTCTGGAAAAGTTGTTGCGGTGGGTCCGGGAGCTCATGATAAGAATGGAAATCTTATTCCTGTTAGTGTGAAGGAAGGAGATACTGTTCTGTTGGCTGAGTACGGAGGCACTGAAGTTAAGCTTGGTGATAAACAGTATGTTTTACTGCCTCCTGTTGAGCTGGACACCTATATTTTGATACGAGTTTTTCCATAGATTTAACGAGTGCGCTATGCTTGAGTGTAAAATATATTTATAATTTTCTCAACTGTAGCATGGTTTTCATTATTTATACGATATATGGATGAATAAATTCTTTGAGCTCCAATTTTCCTTGGAAATTTATTGAAGGATACCCCATTAGTTGCTTGATCTTAATTTCCTCAATATTTCATAGACATTATATAAGCATCTACCTCACCTTCAAAGGTCAATTATAGCCTACCTTTTGTCAATCTTATATCTATTAATGAAATTTAGTTTCCTTTATAAAAATGTACTATATGATGTTGAATCTATGTTGTATTTTATTTGTGCTCACTGATTTAGAAATGCTAAATTTTCAGGTACTTCCTAAACATAGTTCAGATAGAAAAAAATCTTTGAATAGAAGATGGAATGGTGACTGCATTTGTGGAATGCTGGAGATCTCTGAAATGTGTCAACATTATATGGCCTTGAAAATATGTTTTAGTCTGACTTGTGTCTTTTGCTCCTGCTAATTGTGATCTTCTCCCAACGTTGAAACACTGGATTTGGTGTTAGATGAGGAATAATTGACATTCAGCAATTTTACCTCTCAGCATCACCATTAAGATTCCATTATAGCATGTCTTCAATCTTTAATCATGTCAACGTGTTATGGATATCTGCTTCTAACTGGAACTTTGTACTTTCAAGTGCCCCAAAGTAAGTCTAGCATAATCATGATAATAAGGCAAAGTTGGAAGTATCATGAAGTAGATTAGATCAATGACTCGAGTGAACTCATATACCATGTTAGCATAGTGATAGTGGCATTCTGAGCTGCATCCTTCTTATCTGGGAATATTCTGGTAAATTTAAGCATTTTTTATTATGTGCTTTTACTACTTTTAATGGCCTAATGGAGGTTGCAATGTTTTTGGTATTCTTTCTAAGCTGCCATTGTTTCTGTTGCTTACCGTCGCATGATCATTTATTTCTGATTAAGATGACTATCTGTTATGCTTTCTTTTTGTTACTTACTGTTAAATGATCAATTATTGCTTTGCAGCAATGGACTGACATTTTCATGAAACCTCCTGACTAAATTTTGTTTGCCCTTTCACTTTTTGTGCTCAGGTACCATTTATACGATGATGAAGATGTCCTGGGAACACTCCATGACTAGTGAAAAATATTGCTCTGTAATTCAATTAAGTACAAGACTGCTCGTGTTGTGACAACTAAATATCAGTGTTATTGATTTTAAACTTGTTTAGGTCTTGACAATGCTATTTTGATATTATTTAAGGTAACAGCTTCGGAAATTAATGTGCCACTAAAGGTTGCTAAAAGCTTTTAAAGTTGAACATATTAAGTTTTTTTTTTTTTGAAAATAAGCAGTTTCATTAAACACTCAACAAACAATACAGATTGATTAATTTGATGAAGTAAAAGGAGATGAAAAAGACAATGGCCAATAAAAGTTCAATTTTGCTTGAATATTAGATTACAATATCTTATTTTGAGAACAACATTCGGGAAATCTGTAGAACATAAAAGAATGAAGCAAGTATAAAACTATTCATCCAAAATTTTTGATGAGTTGATATAGCTACTAGCGGCATCCAAACTCAATCCTTCATATACCTGGTAACAATAGTTAGAAATAAGAATTTTACTTCATTAGTAACATAACATAAAAATTTGATCATGACAAATATTCTGTGATATAGGAATAGTAAACATACAAGTTTCTTGTGAATTTGTTGAAAAGACTGGCAAAATTTTTCTGCGTCTGCTGCACCCACCTATACATACAACATCTGCACCAATGGTCAATTTTCCCCATAGAGAACTCGAAATATCATGGATTGCAAACTTGCATTGAACATGTAATAGATAGTCTCCAGGATATGTATGAATCAACTGATTAAAGCATTCAATTGGACATAAAATTCATCCATTTTGTATGATCATACACACTTCACAAGTCCATCCCTCGGAGCTGAGAAATTACGATGAGATTACCACATACTAAATAAGAAATTAAAAATGGAAATCATGTCCACTAGCAAACATGAACTATTCATTTCCACCGGTCATCCAATAATTCTCTTAGATCCAGCAAATCGAAAAATGAGCAGGAATACATTATCTTAGCATATATGATTCAGCAAAAAATAACAAAAATTAATAAACACAAAAAATGGCATTATTTAATTAATTTGAACTGGATATTATAAAATACTGCAAGCATACCTTCCTCCCAGCTGCCAGCTTTAGCTTTTCCCAAAATGCATCTGTTGAAACAATTTCAAATGAACAAAATCAACTTGTCATCATCACCACTTAAGAACATAAAACAAAGTCATCTTTAAAGATGCAACTACATTCAAGCCATCTCTATTGACTTCACTGGACTTTATAAATCAATTGGAGTGGAATTTCTTACTTGTTTAAGTTAAAATTGAGGTTTATTTCGTAGATAGGCAGACACTGATTGATAATAGATAAGAAGGAAATTGGCTTTCTCCTTCAAGTTCTGTCTATACTTCTCCTCTTTCCAGTTCTTTCCTACATATTATCTTGTTAGAGCTTAAATTACTAATTTTAGCTCCCTTACCTAATAGTTCAAGCTTTTGGGTCAAGTGATTCAACTAACAAGGTATTAGAGGCAGTTTGACAAGTGATATTGTGTTTGACTCCCCTTATTGTGAATTAGTTAAATTAGAATAGTTATGATTGTGTTTGGGTCAAATTGCTTCAACTAACAACTTTAATTTCTGCATGTTCCTATTCTTTCCTCCTCTCTTCCTATACTACATCACCTAAAATTTAGAAAGAAATGGAATGGATATCATATTAATATGATTTTACATTGCTCAAATAATATTAAACTTCAGAGTTTTACCAAGTAACTTTTAAGACAGGTGATTGAAAAGATAGGCAGGCAGGGGCAGGTTCATTCTCCAAATTCCATTTTGGATTTAATAAAACAAAACAAGCCAAGTTTTCCAAAAAGAGGCCCAAAAAGAGATACTTCCTAAAAGTTACTGAAGTATCCTAATATCATCAATTAAAAAATTTAGTGATTGATCCGAAAGTTTATCAAGCCTTTCTGACCAATGGAGTCAAAATGAACAGAGCATTCAGAACTCATTACTGATCCATGTGATAGCTAATATGCGGAAAAATTATTGTAAGCATAAATTTTCTTGTGATAGCATACCATGAAGGTTAGTTCCTTGATTTTCCATCTGCTTTTTATCCTCTTCATCCCATGCATCTTGCCAGTCTTTTACTTGCTGTCCAAATGTCAGAATAATTTAAGCTACCACCGAATATATATACAATTTTTGCAGGTTATCATACTAAAAAAAAAAGGAAGGAGAAAAAAAATAAGAGTATGGGTCAGTTTCAGTAATAACTCCTCATCCTTTGCTGAGTATGAAGTTGATTGTCTTGAATCTAACTCAACCTGAATTCATAGGATCCTATTTCAGGAAAAAAAAAAAAGGCTAGATGCAAATGCAAGACACAACAGTGATAAACATCCTAATTAAATCACACATGTTCCAGCACGGAAACCATAAGTTCCACATAACTATTTTAGACTATTTCATAACATTCAACATCTCTTAGCAAGAAGTTTCACCTTGAATGAATATTTAATGATAATTTTGCAATCGCATAATCCCATCTCTAGCTCAACATAGAACTAAACCAATATAAAATCAATTTCAAAACCTTGATCATATTTCTTCACTCTGTATATTCCTCTTATTGAAAGTCAGAAATATACATAAGAAACATACCCCAAGTAAAATATATGGCCAAGCACAAGCATTAATGATTATGTAATAGGACATCGGATTATTGACTTAGCAACTAAAAATAATGGGTCTACTGTCTGAATATTAACATGTAATAAGAAGTGCAAAAAAGAGAAGGAAAAAAAGAAGAGTAAAAACAAAAATAATATCCACTTGACAAACAAAGTATCAAAATTATTTAGTTAGCTGGTTTGCAAATTTTCTTCAAAAAATATTAAATAGAAACCACATACTACCAAGCATGCTAAACAAATTTCGAAGACATAACTGCATCCAACATCATTTCAGATACTCCCGCAGCAACCCAATAAAGTTTTGTGCTTCACAAAGGGACCATGACCTTATTTATAACAGATACTTCCCTGTCCCTAATACAATTAATTGGTTAAGAACAAGATAAACTTAATCCATCCTACAATTGCAAGTTTTAAATGTTTTGTTCAATGAACTGCTACTTGAAGCCTATAGTCTCAGATTGGTATGCTTTGAAAACTCTACCTTAACCTAATGTGGTGTCATAGTCTATTCACATATACTTTGAACTAATGTTATCACGGTTTGTCTAAACACGCTCTTCGTACTCCCTTCAAAGTAAGATCCCAACTGCCTGCAACTCTCACCATAACTTAATCCTATCAACCGCGTTATATCACCAATTTTTTTTTTTTTATAAACACAAAGAAGACTTGATTATCACTTGAAACAAAGAAACAAAATAAACAATTTGACAGGAATTCCAAACAAAAGATAGAAAATTACACAATAATCGCGAGGTCGGACAACTGGAAAAAGACCCAGAAGCCTTCGAAAGTCAGTTTCATCCATCTTCTTCTATTCTCTTTCTCTCGATCAGACTCATGGCCACCAATAAATAAATAAGGGAAAATCCACATTCACTACTAGCTTTTACTTGGGTTTTTGTTTTCAGAGTTTTTCATTTTCTGTAGAAAACCCTTCAATAATTAACCTCGGCCCATCTTTATCAAAACACACACATTTTCTAACAACATTTTTATTTTCTTTATACAAAGATTTTGTCATGTACAATAATACCACCACACCCTGCTTACAAATTTATATAACACTTGTTAGTAACCAAACCATCATATGCAAAGTAGTAATTATAGATTTTATTATTTTATCATCAACACGTAATAATTCAATAACCAAACCCATCATCATATGTAAAATTGTAAAGTAGTAATTATTGATTTTATTTTTTTTACCATCAACCTGTAATAATTCAATAACATCTACTAATCGAGTAATACATCATTTATTATATCATTTGAGGTATTTTATGAGTGTAGCATAGCACAGCATAGCATATAGCATAGCATTACTCTTTAAACTTAATTAGAGAAATGTAATCCACCAAACCTTTTATAACAGAATATAAAAGATGGGATTAATTTTCTACTTTTAAAAAAAGTAATTAGCATATATATATATATATATATTTTACAAAAATAAAATTATTTATTAATATCTAATTTACGAATAATATATGCAATCAGAGATGAAAAAAATATTTAAAATAATACTTCAAAAATGATTGTATTATCATTATTTTAAATCCGCGAAAGAATTTTATATTGGGATATGCAATGCATTACCATTACCAAGCTGACTCCTTTTGCCTTTGCATGTCTAAAACAAAGCAGAACGATAGAAATTATTGTTATTGTTCTTACTAATAAGAATTCTTTTCAGTAAGAAAAACTCTAGAATCCCACTCGCTCGTACTAAGGTCAAGATGAAATTTAGTTTGCAAATATGTACTATTTAAAATAATAATCAAATTAAAAATTAAAAGAGTACCTCAAGAATAGATTGTTATTGTACACATTTGATACTAAAATTTGGAGCCTCATCAAACATTGCATGCAATAAAAAATCCTAATATGCGAATGTACATTTTAAGTTTTCTATAACACCCTTTTATTTTATCCTTTTAAGCCATTTTCCTAGCCATATGAAATTCTAAATCAACTAGTTTCGGATTCAATAAGTTATCAGAGTTACATGTGGGCACCACGGTAAGCTTCATGCTGACATGCAAATTCAGGTTGCTCGGACTTTCTCTAGTTCCAGGTTTTCAAGGATATCGATACATTTCTTTAGCAATGATTTTGCCACCTCATTTTTTTCCACTTCATAATGATGAAGAAGCTCACCCTTGAACCCAACATCCATGGAACAAGCGGGTGAAATTTGGCCGTACAGCTTGAAGATTTCCAGAAGACACTCGGAAGCAGTAATGTGAACCTGGATAAGGACAGAATGTAATCCTAAGAAAAAGTAAATAGAATGACAGCTGAAACAAATTGGAATGATTACCCATTTCATTTTGTACTAGGACCAAAACTGGCTTAAGAAATAGTTTGGCAAGGAGATTACAGAAAACACTGGATCCTTTTTCAGTTCTCACTTTTGAATTCAAACACAACGAGGTAGAGTCAACATCAAAATGGAAAAAAGTTGTTGAACATTCACTAACAAGTTTTCCCTGAAGACACTGACAAATTTTCCCGGATGCCCAGATGATGATTTGGCAGGAGAAAATGAAAATGAAAATGGACTGATTAATTTATAGAAAAAAGTAGAAATATAAAATGTCATACCTGGGCAATCTTTACAGTGCTTATACATTCTAATGCCTTAGGTGACACAGAGTGGAACAGCTGACACAAAAAAAATGTCAGACTAGACGTGTACCTCAAAAGTAAATTAAATGAATGATACAGGCTTTGATTACCTCCTGAATTAGAGAACTTAGGCCTTCTCGTGGAGAGATTCCCCCAGAGTCATTCGACATTTTCAAAAGCCTTGAGCAAAGTTCTTTAATCGATGAAAATGCAGACATTTTGACTGCCCATGAAAGTAGAATTGACAAAGGTTCTAAAGTTGCAAAAAAGCCATGAGAAGGAAAAGGTAAATAGAAGATACCTGTCCATGGAAATCCAGGTGACAAGGAAATCAAGTACACCTGCACCAAATTCTTTTGCTGTTCTAGAATATCATTTACATGCGCCACCTGAATGCAAGATGTCACGCAGTCCAGAACTTTGTCAAGTGGGGCAGAAACGCTTCTGTCATCTGATTCTGAGTAAATGTAAGTGCACAATCAGAATACTGATACAAATTGTAAAGCATTGACGTCCATTTTGGATGTTGCAGAATAATTCAATGCAAGGAAAAGAGGGTATCAGGGAAACAACAGAGTAATGGCATTTTTCACTAGTATGGAATGACTACAACCAAGAAGAGCTGACAGTGAATAAATGCATGCTTTAAATTTTTATTTACTCCATTATAGGATGAATGAAAGGAGAAAAACGGAGAGCGCAAAAAAAAAAAAAAAAAAAGATTTGGAGCTACAAAGTATCCACAACAAAAAGAAAATGGTGTTGTGAGTGGGCAAATCACGTCATACTATGTAGAAACCACATAGAATTTAGACCTCAAAATAAGGCTAAAGGTGCCATCACTGAGAATTCAAACATGAATTATCGAAAGCTTTAAGAGATATCATAAATTAAACTACATGAAAACAGAATAAATATGTTTCATTTCTTCCAACAGGAAGAAGCTTACGATTCTGAATTGCATCAAATGAGTATCAAGTGAAAAATTAATATCAGGGTTTCATTGCCAGTAATTACACCTTTTCAGATATATGTATCAAGTGAAAAATTTCGTTCACAAACCTTATCAAAATTTAGTCACTCCACTTTACACAGCCAAGTAAGAAAGAAACTTTTTGTTTACTCTTTGAATGTTAAGAAAATGACAGAATACTTCTAAGTAGCAACTAAAGTTGAAAGTTAAATTATGTACAGGTGCCACTAAAATGAATGGCTCAAAGTATACATGTATCATAGTCAGGTTTGAAACTTGGATAAATTGACTCGACTATCTATTACCAAGTTTCCCCTATCTGTTTCCACCTGCCTCTCTGTCTCTCACACACCCCTCCCAAGGAAATGTCAAAACTTTGAAGGAAGAACTAACGCCACGTTCGAAGTTTACATCTCTCTCTCTTGCATGAATGCATCCTCAAGGAAATGACACAACTTTGATGCAGTAACTAATACAGAAGTTCAAGTGGAATGTATTCTACTGCCACTAAAACGAATGCCATACAAAAAAATAAAAAATTAAAAAATAAAAAATTCTAGCATCTTAGTCAACAACTAGGTTATGTACCAACCTTCTTTAGAACCATCACTTGCCAAAGGTGCTTGCCCAGATCTATTAAGAATTTCAGAACTACACATCTCGAATAGCATGGGGAAAATGATATTGAAGAACTTTGGGTCACCATAGGCTTTTATAACCTGACAACATGTAAAGAATAAGGAATCATCTTCAATAACAAATAAGAAACAAGAGAACTATTTAACTGAACATTAATATTGGAGCAAAAATAGGTAGATGATCAGCAGTCACTCTGACACCAGATTCCAATAGCGCAAACAAAGCAAACCCTGGAGTTATAGTAACTGAAGAACTAGCAAAAAGTTTCACTGTATATAAAGACAAACTAGACTTCTAGGAACTGAAAGAGAGCAACTACAACTTCTGCGGACTTTCTCTAGTGTTTAACATAGTCTCAAAGTTCAATAATTTCAGAGTAAAGATAGAAAGAACCCTCATTTAATATTTACCTGTTCAAGACAGGAGAAACCTGCTTCACGATACTTCTTGACCTTTTTTTTGCATGCAGAAGATACCATATCCAAAATAGCAAAGGGAGTGGCAGGATCTTTGGTTGAGATAGCTTTATGGCAAGAAGTAGAAATAGAACCAATTGCATCTAAAAGGGCATCCTTTCCCTGTCACATTTAACACCATAAGAAGAGGCAACTAATGCTACAACACCAAATGCGATAATCCCATCATATTAACAGATGATCAAGTAGAGACAGACACATTAATATAATGAAATGACTACCATGAAATGTTGTGTCCTATGTTGAAAGTAAGTATGAGTGTATCATTGGTATAGGACCATAATTTAGAATATCTTTAGAACTTTGGAGTCTAGCATTTCTCTTATCAGAGCTCACAAAGGGATCTTCCTACCTCCCATAAACGACCAGGAACTTCCTTCATAATCGATTCGAGCAGAACATGATGATAAGAAGACAGGGATTCACCCAAAATTTCCCCAAGCTTGCAAATTGCCTTGGCAGACTGTTCAGTGCAAGCAGAAAACAAACAAATATCATACAAAATGGATAGGGTGCAAAGACCAAATAACCGAACCATAGGAAAATTAGAATGAAGGCCTAAGGGAAAAGTAAGTATTATCCTTACCTTTCTTTTACTAGCCCATGATGATGATGAGATGGTCTCACAAATCAGAGAAACAATTTCTCCCAAATACAATTGAAGGGTGACCCTGTCACCACTGGTATTTTCTTCCCACAACTCCTCAAAGAGATCAGAAACATACTTGTCATCCTCAAATCTGTGAAGAAATCAACATAATTTTCATTTAAATATATAAATACATGGCATATCAATATATATTTTTTCTGATCAACAAAGGTATCTAAGAGTGCTAATGACTTATTTGATGAGACCTGATCTGCGAGTCATTTTCTGATAATTTGGAGCTCTTTTAACATAGAATGAGTTCAGGGAAAAACACCCACAAAGATTTTTAAGAAGTGTTGATTGTATATAGATGAAACCCGATTGGGGAGTATTATTGAGAAATTGAAGCTGTTAACAGCTGTTGTAATCTAGGATAGATTGAAGATGTTAATTAAATAAAAAAGAGCGAATGGAATGACAAACAGGGGATTCATAATTTCAGTAGTCCTAAGTACACAAAATACTCAGAAAATAGACAGAAGAAGTCTAGGTTCGCTTAATTCATATGTCACCACTTAGGTTAATCAACTTATATAAACAAAATAAGTTTTCATTCAGTTCTTCAAGGCACATAAAAAAGCTTGGCAGGTTGATGCTTTATAACACATGAATTTCAAGTTCAATATGACATCCAAAATTTGCTCTTGATTGAAGTTACTTTTCAAACACTAAGAGAATAATCAAAACCAAATCCAATTTCCAAGGGATATACAGGAAACAATAACAATTAGAAGATAAATTTAATAAATCACTTACAATGAAAAAACATAGCTCATATTATGTTGTGTACATTTGTTAGATCTTAAATATGAAAGTCAGAGCCTTGCATAATAGCTTAAGCTTTTGGGTCACATGGTTAACTGACATGGTATGAGAGCAAGTTTAACTAAGTAGTTATGTTTTTGAATCCCATAGTTAATTAATTAGACTGTAAGAAGTCATGTTTCTGCTTGTTCAGTTTGTGGTAGTAGTATTTGATTCATTTGCATTTGCATGTGAGGAGTGTTATAGCTTAAATAATATTGTTAGGCCTTAACTAATAGCTTAAGCTTTTAGGTCAACCAATAACTTAGTAACATTAGCTATAGCATAGATCTTAATTGATTAGAACTGCTCAAGTACCCAACACCATTAAGATTTTAATTCCATTTACGTGAAAAGTCACTACTACAGAATAAAATAAGGACAGAGAGAGAGAACAAGAAAAAGAAAATGGTTTAACAAGATCAGCCAACAAGAGTTCCTGTACAGTAAGGATTTATTATCCAGATCATCCATGATACATGTGCACCTTACCACGGCTATACAAATTATTTCTAGTTCCTATCACAGCATCAGTAAGTACTATTTCATGACTAGAAGATGATACCCGGAAATTTTGCTTAAGGGAAACTGGTAGATGTTATGAATATGATTTTAATTTTGTGGACCCTAGTGAATCAACTTTACTAGTCCCATTTTGAGAATCTGAACCAGTAATTTCATCTTCAGGGAAATTTCA
>JAXCLQ010000005.1:1100710-1113125 GCA_035584115.1 Cedrela odorata | reverse complement strand
AAACTAAGATGTGGTAACGTGACCCAGGAAAGTAAGGAATTTTTTCTTGTGCGGATCAATAAGTTACCACATTACAAGTTAATGATACTTTCTGGTGCCCTTGAATATCATACAGTGATTAAATAATTTGACTTATAACTTTTAATGCTGCATGAACTTGTCACTTGAATGGCATATAATTATTATTAACAACATGATTACAATAAATACCGTACTACTTTAACTTCTAATGCTGCATGAACTTCTAATGCAAATGCGGTTGATGAAATATTTGAAAATGGTTGAAACAGTAAAAAGTGTGAGACCCAATGTGATATGCAGAGAATAGATTCAGAAAAATGTTGAAAACACTATTTTTGGCCTTTTCAACTTTTGCTTACAAAAGTTGAAAGAATAAAAAGGAAAATTCATTTTCACTTAATCATTTTCAACAGCAATGTTAACCAAGCAACTTTTTTTTTTCCAAAACAGAAAACAAATAATGAGAAACAATACCAAACACCCCTAAGGTCTCCTTATAAAACTCCAATTTTTATTTCTATAAGAACTAAAGGCCAGAGGAAATTACTTAAAGGTTGATCCATTATACGTGGCTCTCTCTTTCATGGTGTGCCATGTGCAAAAGAAAAGAAAAGAAAATGAGGAAAAGATTAATCACCTCTTCCTGTACTGAACTATGCTTCTCTGAAACAAATTATTTTGTGTTACTAAAATTTTATATGCTAGCCCAACTTCACATGGCTCTTTAGTTTTGAAATATTTGCATACCTTAAGGTTATTGAGAAAAAAAAAACAAACTTTTATGAAAGCCTGCAATTTTGCTAATGTTTTGGGTGATCTAGTAGAAAGAAACAAGAGAACTTTTGAAGGCGCAGTTGAAGAAAATGTTTACTTTCTGTGAGATTAAGTACATTTTGTATCTTCTCTTTGAACATCTAACCACTAAGAAATTTCAAGGCAGCTCTGTCTTAGGTTTTAGGTATTGAGCTAATATTGTATATTTTGGTTTTCTATCTTGGAGAGTTGTTTCTAAGAAAGCTTTGGTTCTGATAGACACGAGTATTGAGTTGGATAGTATTGATCTTCTACACATCTCTTCCCCAAACTGATCCAAGTTTCTTATAGCACAAAAAATAAAAACAAAAAGGCTCAACTATTTACAAGATTTTACTACCGTCAGTGGCACATCAATACCTAATGAAGCATACAATAAATACATGATAATCTAGTACGCAGAAGCTTTTGCTTACAAAAGCATAGTTTTCCACCATGATGCAAAATGAAATTTTATTACCTTATATCCAGCTTAGGATCTGCAGCTCCAAGCATACAAATAAATCGACTAGGGCAATGTTGCAAATCAAATAATGTTGTCGCCCATCTAACAGCACAGAAGCGTACTTCACTTTGTTCCTGGTCGGCAGCGAAACATTCATTTTGCATCACGAAGTAGCATAATATTGAGAAACAAGAATTGAATCAAGCAATCCTTTTCATATTTTTAAGCAACAGTTAAACAAAGTTTATATAGAGTACAAGTTCAATACCGCATGAAAATTGTCCAGCAGAAGTTTTTCCAAGTCTATCAATACAGTTGGTTTTGCTCCCTGATGGTCAAAAATATTGAACCGGTGTCAAGGACATCATCATACGAGGACAAACAGAAGAAATAATTAAATAAATAGTTATATTGCTCAGGCATCACTCAAATGATACTTGAGATGCCATATGTCATACTACGGTGAGTTTGATGGTACCAAGGTCTTGTGCCAAAATAGGAACTCAAGAAACAACCAATAAATAATGATAATATGTTTTTTACCAAAAAAAAATGGCATTGAGGGAAACCAACATTCCACCATTTTACATCACATATGACTAGCTAACCGTGAAGAGATTGAGCTAACAAGCATTCATTTTATTCGTCAGAAGTATACATGAATTTTTAAGTTCTCACATTGATCATTGTGTTCAAAGTGTTCCCATTTCCGATGTAACTAAAACAAAACAATGAAGAATATTTTGATCTTTGGTAGTATGTAGCGAGGGTGCACAGTGAAAAGTTCGTAAGTATGGCAATCATACTTTTAATCAAATCATTCTGAGAGCAAGAAAATCTATAAATGACAAGGAAATAAGGAGTACAAAAAAGAATGCCCAATCCAGACATTGTCCTGAAGAAAAATATCCTTCATTACCCACATCCTAAAAGAAATATATCCTTCATTACCCACTTCTAACTTCGCATGTGGGAGGAAAGAAGAGCAATCATGTCAGATACTTTTTCATTTCAAAGAGTAATTGACCAGAAGGGAAAAAGAAATATTAATAAGTTTAGAGTTTGTTAATATATGTTTCAAGAGATTCTCCAAGAAACTAATGGTCCACTTGGTATGGTTTCTTCAAGTACAGCATATATAAGTAGAGCTTTATATGAGTAAAGTTTTTATAAGTAAAGCTTATAACAAAAAGTTATTGGTTGTTTGGTTGTCAATCACAACTTTTACTAAAGATTGTGTAATTACCTTAAATAAGTTTTCAAGGGTTATGTTATGAGAGGGTGAGTTAAAATCCATAAAATATAATAAAAGTATTTTGAACAATTTAACCTTTTAAATAAAGCTCTAAAAAGAAAACAAGCCCAAATTTTGTGATTCACCGAGTGGATGTAAAACAACTTTTTTAATCCTTCATAAGCTTTTTTTCTAGTTAAAAACAAACAAAAAAAGGAAAAGAGAGAGAGAGTATAATATTTTTAAAACTTTAAAAGCTCTTTTAACCAATAGAAGAATTCGAAAGGAAAAAATAGAAGGTTTTCAGGGGTTAAGATTTAAAGCATGGGCTTGTTGCCTTTAGTAGAAGATTAGGAGATATCATAGTGACAAAGGATGTTAAAGTGAGAGTAGTGGAATTTTCTTTCAGGGATTTTTTTTTTCTTTAAGAACTATGGGATAGATTGGTGGCTTACAAGGGTCTACTAGCCATATAAACCAAAGGACAAGAAGAGTTTATTGGAAGAATTGGCTAGTTTGCTTGGTCTATGTTCCGGAGATGGTGTTCGAGACAAGATTTCAACGTTGGAAAATTTCTTTGTAAGAAACTAAAAAGGGAAGTGAAACTAAAAGTGCATAGGATTTCAACACTTTTTGTTAGAGAGAGGAATCTGATGGATTTTGCTCTTTACAATGCACCCTTTACATGCTCTAATACAAGAACTACTACTTTGTGTTGCAAACTACACAAAATTTTATTTTGGCATAGGTATGAGGCACTAGAATATATCAAACCTTGATTCTAGTGACATACCTTTGTTTCTAGGATAATAACATCTGTTGGCCATCAACTATAACCCAATGCTAAGCCATTATACTGAACCCTTGATTCTATGCTAATTATGTGTGATCAAAACTTTCCTTTATTATACGGCTACATAAACCCTCTTTCGAACATTCTTTTATATAGTGAAACACACTTGTGTAATTGGTTGCTTCTCTCTCTTTTTGCTCTCTATTACCTCTTTACTTACATGGCATCAAAGCTGTATTTTATTGGATTTACAAACTTAGATATGTTGATGGTTGATGCTAATGTGGTGACACCATCCAGAGATGAGCAACGCCATCCAATCCTCATGCTAAATTTAACTTCTGAGCAATTGCAGAAAACTGTGTCTACACATCTACTGAATGCCTTTTCAGTCTCTCCTTATGTAAGTTTGTCTATAAATCCATCAGGTATATCTTGATCAATTTGAGTTTTGGATGAAAATATAGACAAATTAAACCAGCAACAGTTAAACGCAAAAGTATGAATCCAAACTTGAACCAGTGCAAATTGATTGCGTTCTGAACTTGCACTACTTGATTGTGTCAGTAATCACTAATAACTTTTTATAATGAGGTTTTCTACAGCACTGTGAACAACTAAACCTTATGATTAAATTTCTACGAAAAAAATAAAAAACTGAAGAAGACATCTTTTACAAGATGAGACAAACAGCATTACCTTATATGCAGCAGCCAGTGAAGTAGTTGCCTCTTGTATAACAAGGCGAAGAGACAGGCCCTCCACTTTCAACGCATCAAAAAGGCGAACCGCCATTTCAATCTTGTCACTAAGATGAGAGGAAATAGCAATTATATTATTTAATTAGACCAAAGGATATGGAACCAGCATAAAGTAGAAGAAACAGATAAAACACCTGAAAAGCTGAGGTAGGCGCTGGGCAAGCAATCCGATTGCCTGAAAAGAAAAACTTTTTGTCTCCCTACCGATAGCATCTGCATGAACAAATAAAATTAGATCAATTGGGACCAAAATATAGCTGATCTTACCCAAATTGAGATGTAAAAAAGAAGCTCAAACAAAGTCAACTGCATTGCCAACCTGAGACTGAATACGAATAACCATCAAGCAATTTCAGAATCGCATTCAGTATTACAGGACCCATAAGCTTCAGCTGATCAAGTTTTGCCTGAAAATAATAAAGTACCAAAATTTAGAATACTTTACATGCAAATGACAAATCTCTAATAAAAATTTCTTTACAAACAAAATGTTGACATAAAGTTGAAAATGTATTAAAACTTAGAAAAGACAGTACCAAGAAAACTAATTCACAATTTAGTCAAGAATAAAGGATAAAAATAACATTAACAAGAGTATAAATAACACAGCCATCTGGCATCAATAATCTCTCCAGGATGCAAAGCAAAATCTTGGTGCTCCAATTAGGCGAGGCAACTCCTTCGAAAACTCTACATGAAAGGTAGCTATCTTTCTTTTTTAACAAACTGTAAAAACTATGAGCAAAAAAAATGCCAAATATGCGACAATATCAGAGAGAAAAAACCCAAAAAATTACAAATTTAACCTAAGGCTATCTCAATCAAGGTGGATGAAAAAGAACAATGAAAAAATCCTTTCAAATCATTAGTTGAAAGGGTTGCTTATGACACTGGCACTTGGGTAAGAATGGTGATTATAAATAATAATAATAAGCATAAGAATAAGAATGTTGTAGCACAATAATATTTACGGAAGTAGAAGCATCATTTGTTTTTCTTAAGAAAGGAGGGATATTTTTCTATCTTTTTTTCCTCATTTGGTTTGCTTTGGGAAAGCAAAACTTCTTTTCTATTTAATCTTTTTTTTTTTTACAGTATTATTATTAACCCACCACCTATTATCTAACAAGACCCATTTCTAATAAATTTCATTAAAAATTTAAAAGTATTTAAACTTCCAACTTTTAGTATTTCCCTTGCTTTTATTTATATCCAGTCACCCACATCACTTTATTTCAGAAGATAACTTGCAAATGCAAATGGCACAAATATAGAAATTTAAAGAGCTTGAAAGCACAAGGAGCACAAATCTTGGGTAGAAAGTGCAAGGGTGTGAAGTGTAAACACCACTTAGACAAGCAAAAATTAACCATCTTCCTAGTAATATTGTTCAGTAGGCATTGCAAGCATCGTCCTAGGAGTATTGTAAGCCATTACCGCTTGGAACATTTGTGGACACTCAATATCACAGGAGTCTTAATACAGGTTTCAAAGCTGTCAAGTGACCTGTATATTTCAATTTTCTTCAACTCTAGCTAAAATTCCTTCAAGTTCAAGCAAAGTCTTATTGGGAGCAGAACAATTGTACAAGAGAAGTATAGAAATTCATGTTGCAGTGGCTGTAAGATTTTGGACTAGCAAAAACAATATGTTTGCAGCTCTCAGCCCTTTAGTAAAGTCCTCAATAGATGTATATAGAACCCAAAACAAAAACATAATGTTCTTACATGTTTGAAAACCCAGACGGTGAATTCCATTCCCAGCTGCTTCAACCTTAAGGTTGTACCAGTTCCTATCATATTCCAGAGTTTAAACAGGAAAGAGAATAAATTAGACCAGGAAACCCATGTCACAAAATCAACATGACTGATTTTGAGAAAATTAGTATAAATGTATTAATAAAATAAAATTCAAATGTACATGTCAAAGTGGAGATACAATATAATTAGAAGAATAGAAAAAAGTATCATCAAAGTGTTCTTTTACCACTATAAATCATCTATACATTCCTCAACAGAAGAAAAATAATAATAACAATAAAAGATAAAAGATAAAAAAAAAAAAAAATTGTTGTCAAAATCAATATCTCAAGCATCAGCAGCACTCCAAACAACCTGCTAATGGTATTTTCACCATTATTCTCTGATATGAAAGCAAGTTCAATTAAATAATCTACTTCTCAACTTAAATTCTGCATATCACTGACAAAGGATGCTGAGCATAACTATATTTTATATTAACTCTTGCTAACGAGTGAAAGCTACCATTCTCTAGCAATAATAACGAAAAAAAAAACATTAAAAACATTAATTAATAGGGACCAATGGCATGTGAATGGTTTTGAAAGCTTGACCTTCACTTACTGTCTTAGTCAGGAAGCATGACTAAGACATTGGGTCCATGTGAAGTATATTTTTTCTTTCTTCTTTATTTTTTTTTATGCTATCTATTATACTTCACATGAGCATGAGTTGCAACCCTCTTTAACAATTTTTTATGAACTTGATTCTTACTAATGTTAAATGAACTTATCACTGACCACCATTTACCAAAAAATAAAAAAAATAAAAAAAGAGAGAAAAAAATGCATCTGTAAGAGAAACTGCATCTCTAGCAAGGACGACAAAATAAATTAACTGTATTTTATTTGGGACCTAATGCACACTCCACAAGAATACTATGGCCAACAGGAATCAATTTGCTTGCACCTGGAAGACCCAACTCCTGAGAGGAGTTAAATGAAACACATTATTGAAAGAACATATATCAGGAAACCAATAAACAAAAATTCTGCATACCATATATGCACCCAAATATGCACTGCAAAGTTGCTGGGAAACTATTTGCTGCTGCAATAGATCTGCAGAAAATAGACATCAGTTTGGTCTTCAGAGCAACGTTTCCAGGATTGACTTTGGATTCTTGAGGAACATTTTCAGCTGCCAAAGTTCCTGCATAAAGTGTGTAGCAACATATCACTGTAACTGCATGTCTGACCAATGTCTCCTATAGATATGAAAAGTAACTATATGTCCAAGTCAATATCAAGCAATCTATTCTATGAAAACAAATGAAAGAAATTGTTGTATTAGACGATTTAATGTAAGAGAGCCTACTTTAATCAGGTTTGTAAACTGAACAATGATGTCTTGTTTCCTTGTGATTAGTGATTACCATAGGCTTAGATTTTGAATAATATCAACTAAAGGTATCCAATATGTCTATAAGATGACAAAAAGACAGAAATAAAACATGACAATACATTATCATGAAAAAAAAAAAAAAGAAACATCCATCATAGAGGAAATAAACTTCAAACTAGGGCTAGAAAATTTAACATAATATGGTGGATATTTCAAACTAATGTAATGGACAGAAATTTCAACATGCACTATTTATATTATCATAAAGAAACAATTTGCGCCTTGCCTCACCCCCCTCCCACTAGACAAAAAAGATTGAAATATAATAATTTAAGAAGAAAATAAAGAGACTGCAAGTGATACATTCTATTGACCATAGCCTTCCGAAAATCCTACATAATGATATCTCAAACTATCAAAAGAACAAGGTGAAGTATGGGATCTAATATTCACTTGTTCCATTCATGCTCAAACAAGCTTCTACTATAACCAATCCTTGGCAACAACTAATTTTTAATAGATAGTCAAATATGCAAAAAGTATACTATTAATATAATACAAATCAACAGTTAGATTTTTGTTGTTGAAAATGCATTGTATTCACTTCAACAGGAGAAAAAGCGACATAAATCTGCATTACATACCATTAAAGAGTAAAAACAATCTGTTTATCAGGTTTGGGTCATCTAAATTAGCACCAGAAGCCTTCTTCTTCAGAAGCTCTTCCCCTCTCTTCACAACAGGATCTCGGCTTGATTGAACAATCATCAAACAACAAATCAGAGTTGCTTATTTTCTTTTTCTTTAAAAGGAACAACAAATCATTGTTTCACTTCTCAAATACAACAAAACATATTGAAATGAGAAAAGAAAAAACGTTTTCGTAAGTAATGAAAAGAAAAATAAGAATGTACCAATCTACACAAGCAGACACATATAAGGGATAAACGAGTTCAGGATCCAGCTCCATAGCTTCAATGACATTCAAGATTCCCAACTGCTTTGGAAAAAATAGAAGACACATCAAATCACGAAAGAGTTTTGGGTGTCTGCATAAGACAATCTTGAACTCAAACTAGTTTCACCTTCATTGTTAAAATCATATCACTTTTCAATGGGTGTTTCCCAGTAACACGATTGGCTTGAGCAATTGAAAGCCCAGGCGGGCTTCCCCCACTGCTAAAAGTAAGCATGAATTATCAGTAAATTTTGGAACAGAAAATATATTTAAATGTAATAAAGCTCTAATGATAAAGAGAGCTCCAAACCCTTGAGACAGCATTTGATACAATATTGTATGAAGGCAAAATTCAATAAACAGCTCCCTGTCCTTTGAACCACTTATTGATCTATACTTAGCAGCGACCTCATCATCAATTCCACTTGCATGACATTCACCAATCACCTGACATACGAAACAGTTAAAAAGTTCAGAAAGGTCCATCTCAACCTTACAATGTCTCTTATACTAAAGTCTATAAAGCATAGGTCCTATACAAAAAAAAAAAAAAAACCATCCAATTTTAGTGCAAAGCAGCCCGCAATTCTCAAAAGATGAATCCAGAAATTCTCGAGAAACCGAAGCCCATAAAGATTCCAAACAAGGAATACTGTCCCAAAACAAACTGCTCTCCTTTTCTCTTGCATCTTCGGATATTCTATTATTCTTTACCATCCAAACTACCAAAAAGAAACTGTTAACATTAAACATATCCACAAGACCTTAGCCTTTTTTCCCCCTCATACTGCCATAGCACTTCATCCAACCAGCAACTGAGTCAATTATCTCAAACATTTCTAAGCCAAACCCACATTGATTGGAAAAGAGCACAAATCTCCACCCATTTAACACACTCAGCTTCTAAGACAAACTATTGCTAGAGTGTACAAAAATGGAACATACCTTGGCAGTGATTCTCAGGATAATCTCCTGGTGTTGTAGAGGAAGCTTTGAAACATTTGCTATAAGTACAGGTCCCATATCTTCCTTTTCCTAAACAGAGGCAAAGATTTTCACACTAGTGTTCCCATAGCAAGCTTTAAAAAAAACAAGGTATTGAACAGAAGAGAAAGAAGCACAGACCTTTTGTTCTGCACGCTCAAATGCCATCTCAATATACACAATACAGAAGTTCTTAACCATGGAAGCAGCATTAGGTTCTGTATACATTTTCCATAACTCTGTCAACGGCAAACGAATCGCCAGCTGGTGTTTTACTCTCTTATTCACATGACTCAATATCTCAAGAACCTGGAATCCCAATAACAATGTGAAAACAATAAAACAATCTTCCGCATAATTTATGGAATTCAGAAACCCAAATAACAAATAGCTCTCCAATTCTAAGTCTACTTAAGAGTATATTTGAAACTAATGAGCTCGTGCTTACATATACACCACTTATACTTGACAGCTAGTGATTCTGTTTCACAGCAAATATAGCTTAAACCTACAAACAACTCAATTTCAAACATATTCTTAATCAACAGCATAAGAATTATTTTTGCTAAATTAATTTACAAAGCATAACTAACTCATTTAATTACTAATAAGATAGAATTCAAATGCGAGGGAGATGTTGAATTGCCTTGTTGCGGATGGGAATTGACGGAGAGGAGAGAGAGGAGACAGTGAGAGGGAGGAGTTTGGAGAGTAAGGATTCGAGTTTGGAGTCATCACAGAGAGCCAATCTTGTGAGCATTCGATCAAGCAATTCTTCTTTCTCCACATCCGATGACACAGACGATGAAGAAGACGATTCCGCCATTTCTTTTTGGGCAAGACAAACTGAGAAACTACGATAGTTCAAGACTTCAGAGAACCTTTTGCATTTGTCTTCCCGTTTTATAGAGGACTTTGACGGGCCACGGCCGAAGACATAGAATGGGACTATTTACACCTCTTTCAACTGCTTAAAACACCCCTGATCTTAATAAATTGACATATTATAATAAATAAATTTTATAGAGATATTTTTAAAATTATAATTATATAAAACTATTTAAATATTTGTATTTTGTGTTCCGTCAAATTTTTTAATTAATATAATTACTTAATTTTTAATGTTAAATTAAAAAATAAACACTTTTAATCGATATTATATTTTAGGTTTGACCAAATATCACTTTTTCTTTTACTTCTTATTATTTTTACCAAACAAAAATAATTATTTTCCCTTCTAATACATACTTATATGCGTTAGTTACATTAATTTTAATGATGATTGATAATCTTTTAATGACGATCGATAATATTTATATTAATGTTACCCATGTAAATATTTTCATATAAATTAGTATAGTATTATTGTATAATTATTTTAAAATTATTATATTTTAATAATAATAATACGAGGTATCTCAAATTTTATTTTAAAAAGTGTGTCTTAAATTACATATCACTTATATGGATAATTAAAATGTATGATAAATAACTTCAAAAATTGTAAGTATTGATCATCAAATGAATGAATTTATACTTATCATGTCATTTAAAATATACTTTTTAAATAGATTTTAGAATATTTATTATTATTCGTATTTTAATAGTATGCCAAATTTTATCGAATAATTCATTATTATACTAATTTGTATTAAATATTATTTTTATTTGCAATATAACTGATAGGTTTTTTAGAAAAAAAAAATTACATTTTTAGAAATTTGTTAGCATTATAGCATACACATGGTATTTTATTATTTCTTTCTCATTATCATTATTGCATTTATGGTATATTGATTTTAAAATGAATATATATTGTGTACACTAAATTATCTCACTATTATTATGACTATTTTTTTTTTAATTTCCATTCCATTAGTAAGCCCAACCAATATAATATTCATCTCAACATCAAGTAGCATTACTAACAATAAATAAATATTATATCTCTTAATTAATTATTATTTGTTCTAGTATAAATATAAATAATTACTATTTTGAAAATATAATTAAACCCCAAATCATAAAGAAAATTAAAAAAATAAAATAAAATCAACCCACCCTCCCAAACTCATCAAAATATGCAAACAATCCCTAACAAAATCATAATGCCATTGAATTTCCTATCCAGAAATTTCGCAAATAAAGAAATAGCTCCAGATTCCTTCTTAACATCGTCATCATCATCATCATCATCATCATCATTAGTTTGATTTCCACGTGGATTATTGAAATTTGAAGGCACAACAAGATCCGGCGCAGATTCATCGTTATTGTAATCGGCACTGTTCGGAGCCGGCGCTTGTTCCGACGGACTCTTCAGACTATCCGGCAAGCCTTTGCCGTGACTCACCTTAATTTTGAAGCCTTGGCCGTTCTCGCATTGCTCTCCGTCGTAGTCGTTGGAAAAGAAATACGTCGTTCCTTCCTTGAGTAAGGGAACCGGCACTGTGACTGCAACCGTTGCGGTGTTTGATGGATCTGCCGTCGACCAGATTTTGGTGTCGGCGTCGAGCGCATCGTCGTAATCGCAGAGTTTGTATGTTGTGTAATTGTATGTTTGGACGACCGAATGGTTGGTGTCTGTGTTGAAAACTGCAATAACAAAAATAATATAAGATTATGAGTTTAAGCAAAAATAACCCGATTTTTTGAAAATTTTAAAATTAATAAAAAAAATTAAAATATTTAATGTAACTTTTAGTCAAATCTTTATTACAATAATATATTAGTGCAATGGAACATGAAGAAGGGATGAAAATGCACATGGTGCAAGACTTTGTAAATGTTTATCAGTAAGGGCCTGCAAACCTTACTGATAAGTTAGCCCACAAGCCAATGGTAAAGTGCCCTAACTGTTAAGTTAGCCCACAGACCAATGGTAAAGTGGCAGGTGTAAAAGACTGCAGCAGTTGATATTATTCTTTACTTGTTATCATGGGAACGTCACACATGGGAAAGCAACCATTCAGTTCCATGGAATGAGCATGTTACTAAAGCAACCATTTAGCTTTGATGGAACTGTAGGGAAAGCGTCACATGATATGCTCCCAATTCCAAAGTACTACTGTTTATCTCAAAAGAATATAAAGATATTCCTATGTACTTCCATCCGCTCATTCGGCTAAACGAACTTAATAATATACTAATCCCAACTTTTTCCTTTTGACTGAAGATTTATGAGACGAAGAAGAAGAAGAAGAAGAAGAAGAAGAAGAAACAGCTTTTGATTCATTCCTTTTTGTGAACTAAGCAGTTTCTCC
>JAXCLQ010000005.1:1057009-1074739 GCA_035584115.1 Cedrela odorata | reverse complement strand
GAGGATTGTGAGGGTTTTATCTTGTGAGAATTTTGCATCAACTAGTATACCTTACGCGGTTACGGGAATTTCTTTTGGGAGATCGAGAAGTGAACCCTTAGCAAATCATTCTTAGGTATTGGCTAACATGTACATTTTCTTCAGATCCTTCACCACATTTTTGACAACTTTGTATTTTGCTTTGCAACCATTGTAGCAGTTTGGTTAGAATATTTACCAAATTCAAATTTTCTACATTTTATTTGATTTTCTGGGTCATATGAACTGTAAAATGATGGAAACAACTTTTAAAAGGAAAAAAAAAAATCAAATAAGTACAAATGATCAGCTAAAATTTTGCTTTTCAGAGCATTTTAAACTAGTTAAAATAATTAAGTACAATCAAAATATTCACAAACAGACGCACATTATACAAAACGCAAAAATTTCTGGGAATCTTGCACAATGTTTGCATGGCACTATTGCTGCTGACTGGTGCATGAAAAGAGGTGCTTAAATGTTTGTTGTATAAATTACAGGACAAAATGCCAAAGTCCCCAATTCCATCCACACGACCACACCTCATTTGCCCAGTTGAAAAGTTGTCTTCATCATTAACTGCTTCGAAGACCAACCAAAACTTGAATTTCTCAATTAATAAAAAAATCTTGATCAACAAGAATAGAATAAACCTCACATTCACATTATCATTGTGATAATTTATGCCACATACTCCTTCGGTGCCTGGATTTGGCTAGGAGCAGCATCACAGTGTAGTTTCCAACCTTTCTCTAGGGCAGGTAGTTCCTACAACTTTGAGGGGACCAAAAGAAAATGAAATATAAATAAATGAAAACTCTTAACCTTGTGGGGTTTTAAAATTCTATAACTGCCAGCAGATGCTATGACTGATGACAAATGACAGCCAAGCAAGAGGAGTCACCATCTATAATCCACATACTCAATTCTTCAAGCCGCTTTTGAACTAAATCCAACCCCAGTTCAGCAGCCCAATAAACAATCTTCTTTCCGACCCCAGAAGAGGATTGATTAGCATCCCTGGAACCAATTTCCATGCCCATGGTCGATTCATCAACCCTCTTAATCCTCACATCACCCTTCTGTTCCAATAAATTTGCCACAATACCTGCAAACCTTCTGCTATCTCTGGGTAAAGAAACTTTATCCACCATAGTTGCAACTTCATGTAAAAAATCATCTGCCCACATTTTCCTAACAGAAGATGAGCTCCTGACAAAAACCAGTTGTGAACTCTTTCCAGAATAGAAGTCAGAGGTGGCATCAATGAACTCAAGAAATAAATCATTATTGACAACAAGAAAGTTTTCGTCCAATACCCAAGAACTGTACCTATATTCTAAACACTTCTTGATTACAAAAGCCTTCACCAAGACCTCTTTTGTCAGCCTAGCATTGGAAACTTGAAATTTCATAAATTTGTATGCCTTGATATCGTTAAGAAACTGGTCTGCATCAACCACTGGATGTCCTCTTCTCGCAAGATCGAAAAGAAAGTTGGAATGCGGGCCAACAAATATGTAGTTCTGAATATTTAGCCTCTCAAAGTGGCAGAGGAGGTTCCTTATTATTGCTTCCGATGTCCCATACATGCTCACTAGCATAACAGTTTCTTGTTTCTCCACCGAGGGAAGAACAGCACCCAGTTCATCCATACTTTTGACAACTCTTCCTGGAAATACTTCTCTAAAACAGAAATCATACCATTTGAGATTACTCAAAGGTTGCATTTTCAGAGAGGTGAAATCAAGAGAACTTTCATCCAATAGTTGGGAGTCTGGCCCAGCTGATTTGCCATAGTTAACACCAGCATCACGGTGAGAGACACTAAGTGCTCTTTCATTTAGAAAATTGGTGTAGATATTGAAATAGCCACGAGAATGAATAAATTTAATGAACCAAGGAGTCCAGATTCTTTCTCCCATCTTCTTGTACCATCCTGTTGTCACCTGCAAACAGATTCTGAATTTTTGAGTAACAAGCCAAATAATAATATAGACAACAAGAAAATTTTGAGGAGAGGAATGAAACATAAAAAATTACCATCCCATCAAGAAATGGCTTGATGCCTTTGGCTTTGTGATCATCATACCACAACCTGAACTCCTTCCAAGGTTTTGGAAAGAGAAGCTGACCCCAAGTGCCAACCAACTGGTACAAGAAAAGCCGTGTTCCACTATCCAGGTGTATTTTGTTTCCATGTTTACCTGTATTTAGCAACTAAATAAATTAAAAAAGAATCTTAAGAACATGAAAATACTAAACATCCAAATACAACCAATGGAAAGCATAGACTAATAATTTAGCCATGAAAAAGCCTCTAAGGTGAAAAAAAAGAAGAAAAGAAAATGAAATAAAACACATAATATATGCTATGTCAAGTCATACATCCACAGCTGCTATGGAATAAAATTACCCGTTCTTAGTATAATTGCATAAGTGGGTGGATAGTCAATAAACATTAATTGTCGAGTAAAAGTGAGTGTTTACGATAGTCAAAACAGAATTATCATTATGCTAATCGATAAGGCAAGTATACCATGTACCAAGCAGCAAGAACTAAAGAATCAGTAATTTTCCCATGAAAAGGTTTCACAAAGAGAGACAAATATAAGATGACATAAAAAAAAGATGCAATGAAATGCAATTAATCAAGTAAGAATATTGAATTGGACAGGTCAAATTACTCGCATAGATCTCCAACCTAAAACAGAAAAAAAGACAATGCCATCTATGGCAGTAAGGAATAAGATTTTGAATGTGGAATTAGTAGACTACGAGACACTGATCTCTAAATTCAATGGTCGAATTCCATGCTACTGAACACAATCAACTTCATGAAGCTAGCATTATTTTCCACTAAATCAGTTGGACCACTGAGCTTATTAATACACAGTCAAACTTGCTCATTCTTCCTAATTTTACCTTGCTCAAAATTTCATTTGATCCATGATTAAAACATATCCCTTCATAAATCAACATAAGGAAATCTCGAAAAAGTAAAAAATGGTACCTGGGACAAACCTTGGTCGCTGAAGCGAGGCTCCAAACATGGAATGAGTAGAACTGGAAGAACTGTAATAATAATTCGCAATTAAACTCCTAAGAAATTTGTAATACAGAGGCGAGACCTCCAAATCATCCTCAACAACAAAAGCAAACTCGTTATCCGAACTAGGCCACCACGCTTCCAGCCACTGCGCCTGCAGCCCCACATTTCCCGTTCGGTAATGCACAACTTTCTCTCCGAATTTCCACTCGAACCCATCAACGAATCTCAAAATCCCACGTGATTCTTCCAGAAAAGATTCGAGAGATTCAGAAGACTGATTGGCGAGGGCAAAATGGTCAACGTAAACATGGAGATGCACTCTATCTATTAAGTAATCGGCTGCGGCGAGAGAGCGGAGACAACGGGAGAGTGAGCTGAGGCGATTGAAGGTGAGTAGTTTGATAATTACAGTGATATTGGGGACATTGTTGGGAATTACGTTAAAGGTTTGAGCGTAAGTGATATTTTCCGAAGTGGGGAGAGATGAAGGGTAATAAGAGTAGACGACAAGAGCGAGCAGAGTGAAGATTAGCAAGTGTTTCTTCTGACTACCCACCATTTTTTATTTTTCCTTTTTCTTTCCAAAATCTCTGTAAGCGGAGCGAGGGAGAGAGATTCTTCCGTCTGTTGCATGCTGTGGTTTGGGAATTGCGATTGCTCCATTTAGTTTTTGTCTGATGGGCCGGCAATGTCAGCCCCGGCCTGTTTTCGTTTCATTAGGCCCAACCTAACTAAACACGAATACCGACCGAGTGCTGGAAGGTGTTGTTGCATTTATGAATGACTATTACTCACCGTGCAATCCATGTTGAGTTCGAATAAAGATGGTTGGAATTTGATTTAAAGTAATGCCAAAAAGGTAAAATTATCAAATCAAGCTAACGAATTTAAGATTTTGATTGACGATTTTAAATAATAATAATAATAATAATAAAAATAAATAATTATGATTGTCACCATCCATTTTCTATAGTCAAAGAGGTTGTGAATAAGGTGGGTAGCATACTTAGTATTAAAAGAAAGGTAGGGTATTGTTAAGATATATGGACGGCTTTGGTCAAAATAGCAGGAGGCAGCTACGCATGCTCAACTTAACAACCGCCCATGTCATTTAATGACATTTTGCTTAATTATATTTAAAACTACATTGCTAAAGACACCTTTTGAGTAAAGGAAAAGGTGTCTAATATGGGTGGTAATTTAATTTGTATTGACTTATTAGTTGTGAGAGTAATACATTTTTTAATCATTGAATTATGATCCCTTAACTTAGTTTGGGAATTTTAAGGGACCTTAAATTAACTATAATATCATATAAATTACAAAAATAAATAAATAAATAAATAATATCAATAATTAGCTTAATCAATCCATACAATTCTCAACTATTTTGGTATAATTCATAATTTTAATTTTAATTTAGAAATTATATATTAGAATTTAAAATTTTAAAAATTATAATTAAAAAAAAGAAAAAAAATTTCAATTTTTTTTGTTCCTTGCATTCGGAAGCGTAAACTAAAAAGCCAAATAAGAGAACAGCACACGGGACCCGCCAACAAGGTTTTTTTTAAGTTTAAAGCCTAAAGCATGACAATTACAATACATTATACTATTTGAAGTTTCGACTCATTTGGTTCGAGCGAGGAAAAATGGGATAATGTCATTTGAGTCCTAATAATAGAGAGCTTAACACAAAATTGTTGGGGTACGCAACAGTTTCGCTTAAACTCGAAATTGCTGAATCGAAAAAAATAATTTTTAAACCTATTCTTTTAGAGTAAGTTTCGATTCTAAAAAATAAAGAATCAATGTTTTTAGGATAGATTTCAATTTTACAACATTTAGAATCGAATTCGAACTAAATAACTAGTTTGATTTAAAAATAAAAATTTATTTTTTAAGACAAATGAATTAAATTCAATTCATATTTAAATATAATCTCTTAATCATTGAACTACATATATAAAGTTACACAATTTATTAAAAAGAGTACTATTTATTTGTTGAGTTACATAACAAAAATTAATTAATGTATTTATTATAATATTTTATTTAATTTAATTTATCGTATTTTTGTATAATAATTTAATAAAATCTTGATGTACATATATTTATTTTAATATAATATAATATTATTAGATATATAATTATACTATCATAAAAAATTAAATTTATCTTTTTAGTGATGTATAATATTAACTTAAATAATAATACAATATTTTTTTAATAATTTATTGTATATTAATTCTCTTTAATAATTTATTTATCTTCTCTTTCGTTCACTCAAAATTTCATCATATATACAATACTTTTATAATTTAATTTTTTTAATTTTATTTTTAAATTTTTTTATAGAGTTAAAAATTTAAAAAATTGAAATAATTAATAAATAAAATACCCTATTTTTGAACCAAAACCGAAAAAAAAGGGACGGTTGTTAAATAGGATTGATTTTGATTTCAAAATTTTAAAATTAAATTATTTAGGGTAGGTTCTAGTTTTGAGTAAACTGGAACTGAAACCGATTTTGCACATTTCTATTAGATTGTATTAGTCTTTTCAATTGAAGGATCTATTTAGTATAAATAAATAAATAATATTATTATTTGTAAATCATAAAAAATAATGGATTCAGAAATTATTACTCTTTAAAAATAATAAATAAAGAAATAAAGAAATGAAAAATAGAAAGAAATTGAAGGGCGGCTTTTTCTTTGCTTTCCTTCTAAAAAGTAAACAAAGCCTCGCACTTTCTGCTGCTTTCGCTTGTACAAAATCTTCTCCTCTTATTCTTCTACCGGCAAATTGGAAATTTTCTGTCGCGCATTCACCAATCATATCAAATCCTACGGCTAAATTTTCATCTGATCCAAGAATCTCCTTAAATTTCGCATTATTCATTTCAACTTTCTCTTTTCACATTTCCATGATATGTAAGTCCACTTTCCCTTTCTGTCTCCATTGTTTACTCTCCCTTAAGAATTAGGGTTTCCACCCCATTCTGACTCTGCTTCCAGTCATTGCTTTTCATGTATGCCATTTTTGACATTTTTGAGTTTTGTTGTAGTTCTTTTTGGTGGTTCATATTCGGGGTTGGATTTTTGATTTGAAATTGTTTGATATGTTAATGACCGGCGTTCAAGGCAATTTTAGCTGAAGATTGAAGATTTCTCTTTTCTAATTCATGGGTGGGTGTGTGTTGTTTTTTTGGTGGCTATGTATTTGTTTTTGTGCTGCTGTAGATTTTATTTTGCTGTTTGTTTGCAGTGAAAATTGAGAAAAAAGAAGAGAAAATAGCTTTAGAGTTTATTATTTTTTTAGTAGTTCTGTGCTTTTATTGAGTGATTGTTGAATTAAATTAGTAGTTTGTTAAGGTTAATTAATTACTTAATTGATGTCATAACGGTTGGTAAATGCTGACCCACGTTTTCTTTTTATGTTAAAATGTCTTTTTATAATGATTATCTGGTTAATTCTTTGGTAATAAGTTTAATTCTTGGTGATGAGCAGATCAGTTAGCTTGTAACTATGACGAGAGTAAGCCGTGATTTTGGTAACACAATGCAAAAGGACGCTGTTCCAGCTGTATCAGCTGATGTGGTATTTGCTTCCAGTCGGTTTCCCAATTACAAAATTGGAGCCAATAATCAGATTGTGGATGGGAAAGATGACCCAAAAGTACTGTCCATGAAGGAGGTTGTTGCTCGTGAAACTGCACAATTGTTGGAGCAGCAGAAACGACTCTCAGTTCGTGACCTTGCCAGCAAATTTGAAAAGGGTTTGGCTGCTGCTGCTAAGTTGTCTGAAGAGGTGAAGTTTATTTGACATTTTCTTGGTTGTATTTCTGTTTGTAAAACAGTTAAGATTTTTGATAAATTTATAGAGAATTTGGTGCTATAGTCTAATTTCAATTTTAATTTATTCTCATGTATCTTCTTATACCATGAATTCTAAGTTGATTGATAGAATATATTTAGTTGCAATCGAATTATGTTCTATATTTTGAGTAACAGAAACCTTATCTCAACCATGACTATTAAATGCAGAAGTTGCTTTTTGGGTTTAAGATAATGCATTGTTCAGAATGCAAAACCTTAGGGTGTGTTGGGTATCATTTTTACTAATCAATTTATTCTGTTTTGCAGAACTACAATCACATGAAAATTGAATTGACTTGCTTTATCTAGAAAACAATTTTTGAGATTCCTGAAATACAATTCTTTACAGTCGATCTAAATTTTGAAAATGTCGTAGGGACGTTGAACAGGATTGTGTTTGGCCCATTCTTAGACTTGGTAAAAAGACTTTGAAAATGTTTGGTCTAATAATAAACATGCTGACCTCAGAAAACTGTTTTCAATTTAAGCTACCAAATGTATCCTTGATTCTTGAAAATGAAAAATGGCTAATCCTACAGTTCTCTCGTTCTTGTGTTTTCCTATTGTAAGGGAGCATAGGTGGAGTTTGGAGATGAATTAATATACTCTATGGTTTGTCTCATTTGAGTATTGCTGTTTTCTTTGTGTTGTATCTGTCCAATGTGGTGAAGCATTAGGAATATGAATTTTCTATGTAACTAAATCATAAGTAGTTCTTTGGGGTATGCAGGCTAGACTAAGAGAGGCAGCTTCATTGGAGAAGCATGTTCTTCTGAAGAAGCTTCGAGATGCATTGGAATCCTTGAAAGGACGTGTGGCAGGTAGAAACAAGGATGATGTAGAGGAAGCTATTGCCATGGTTAGTCTTGTATAATTTTTCTCCATTGAACTTGTTCCTTCTAGTTTTAACACTCAAATGCCTCGTGTTAGTATAAGTTGGTTACTTTGTTGTATTGTTTCTTGAATAATTTAGAGAGCATGATTGAAAAATGAATTGTTAGGGTTCTTAAAAGCATCCCATTTTTGTTTTTACTATTTTGCTTCCTTTTCTTATTTTTGTCAAGGTTACAAATGGATATGATTTGTGGTTGTCTTTCCCATTTGTAGTTTCTTCTATTTTTGACAATGATAACAAGTTGTCTTTGGTCAAGAGATAGGATGTCTTGAGAGTTTTCTGATTCATGCTTTGATGGTAAAGTTTAAAACTTCGGTGGTATGGTTTGAAGAATGGAATGGAATGAAGAGAGCAAAGGATAGAGGAATGGAATGGGATGAGTGAGGGAATAATAGGAATAAGGTATCATATTTTTTCCAACCAAACAAATGAATACTTATTCCTTTCCCTTTCCCCACTATTACCTCCAACCAAACATACACTTTAAAATCTTTCATTGATCACCATCCCAAGATCTTGCTTACGCGCAACCAATATTGGCTAATGACCTTTATTATGGAACTGGAACTATTTTAAATATGTTGTGCTCTACACCATATAAATGTAGACTTGTACCATGTGGTACATCTACTTGGCAAAGAGCATGACCCTTATCGGATGCATTGACATTATGGTGTTTCTTTGGTTTTAAAATCAGAAACCCTTCTACAAAATGTAGTTATTAATCTTTTTTTTCTTATTATGAAACCAAAATATAGGACATTGTCCCTACCAAGCTAAGGAACATCGAAGGTGTTAGTGGGTGGTTGGGTCTTCCTCTATAGTGATTGTGATGGAAAATCAAGATTATCACGTCTGTGATGTAGAAATGATCTAATTGGGTAGTTATTATGAAATTTGAGCGATCATGGTTATCTAAGAAATTAGGTTTTTCTTTTATTACAATTATTTTTATCTTTGATAAAGTCTTTTGATCTTGGATTGGGCTTATAATTAGGAAATGAACCTAGGGATGAATGACTTCAAACAAAAAGGATGTAATTGTAGTATAATGTTGAGCACTGAGCTCTTTATATAGGAATTCCCCTGCCTTTTGGACTAGTTTTCACTACAATGTTATATGAATTATCATTTAGATAATGATTGACTGTGAAGCTGACACTCCCGTTTTATTTCATATTAGTATATGATGATGTTTGAATCATTGTATTGGATGTCTTCTATCAGGACTTACATAAATTTCCTCTCTTCAACGCCCTAACACCCTTAAATCATTGGAAATGCTATTTTCTTGGTCTAATTTTATTGTCCTCTTGAATTATTTTTCTAGTGCAATTTGTCTAGGTTTTTTTGGCTCATATAATACTGCCTATGACAAATTTCAAGTGACAACGTGATCTTTTTCTCCAGGTGGAAGCTTTAGCTGTTCAGTTGACTCAAAGGGAAGGGGAATTGATTCAAGAAAAAGCAGAAGTGAAGAAGCTAGCAAATTTTTTGAAGCAGGTAATTTAAACTTTTAACAGAATTATTTTATTGTGTCTTTGGCATGATTTTTTTCAGTCTTTGTCTTCTGGGATCCCAAGCCAAATTGTATTTGCTTGAACATTATGATGAAAATCTAAAAGCGGTGGTGATTATTGATTGTGGGTGCTAGTTGGTTCAAGTTCAACTAGTCAAACATGGTATAAGAGTTCTAAGTTTGTTGCTCACATTAGGATTAGGTAGGGGTTTAGTTTAGATAGATATATAACTATCTTTTTCTTTAAAGTGATGATTGGTTCAATGTGTACATGGTGCTTCTGCTGCATCAAATGGGTTTAATGATTTTTTATTAGAAAAATAAAGAACTGACGGATGACGTTAGTTTGATCGACATATATCACATATAAAATTTCTGTGGAGCTTTATTATCAAGATCAATCATGATTTTCATCACTAACTTGAAAATTTACCAGTTTAAGCTTTTGGAATTTGTTATAGGTGCTGTTACACTCTGGACACATCACAGAAAATTGCCTCATTGGTGCTGCTATTTGGTGGCGTTTCTCTTTAATATACTCCCTCTGTCTCACAATATTTTGTTCTATTTGAGAAAGTCAGCATTTTGAGAAGATATGCATTTAATATATCACACCTATTTGTTTAATTTTATTTTTCTGTCATTAACCTTTCACTGTTCTGGAGTTTTTAATGACTGGCCATATCGTTCACAGATAATTTGGTAAAATAAATTTGATATGGATAGAAATTATAGGATCAACTAAAGTAATGGGTATAAACATCATGGATTGGATGTAGTATTATTTGATATTCTCTTCTGTGTCTTGCCTTTAATTTTTTTTTTGTTTGTTTTTTTAAATTATATGTTAGTTATTGTTGTTATTGACAAAAAGTAATGCTTATTTCTGCCTGATCCATAGACATACATGTGCGTGCCTAATCTTTTTATTTTATTTGTTTGCTTCTTTTACCTTGCTATTGAGTTATTAAGTTGGAGTAAAAATGTGTCCTATTTTGATTCTGAAACTATCCTGACGAATATAAAAATATATATATATATTTCTTGTAAAACTTGGTTTTATTGTGGATACCTCGCGACAAATTGAGTAACTCATACTTTTCATTCATCCAACGTGCTTTGGTGTTGTAGCTTGGATTTTTACGTTACTTAGTTCTTTCGCTGTTTATATTTGTTAATACATCATCTGAATTTTACACGCATTCTTTTGTCTAAAAAATGAGTACTTATGTTAATTTGTAGGCTTCAGAAGATGCCAAGAAACTTGTTGATGAGGAAAGAGCTTTTGCTCGTGCTGAAATTGAGAGTGCCAGAGCAGCAGTTCAGAGGGTAGAAGAGGCTCTTCAGGAGCATGAACGAATGTCTCGTGCCGCAGGGAAGCAGGTAATACAACTATAGGAACCTGAATGTGAGATTGGAGAACATTATGGAATTGAAGTCCAACGTTCACCAGTGATTTCTTCAGTGGTAACAGCCACTTAAACAGAATAATCATCTCACAACCAATTTCTTTTGCTGTAAAAAATCGTCTTGACCAAAGTAAATGCTGAATTTGAACATTAAAGGCAAGCAAACCTAATAATAACTTAAACTTAACCTAGAAAAAGAAATCTGTTCCACACACCTTGAACTAGGCAGTAAGGAAACACAAATCTGGACGAAATATATCTCAACATTGGCTAAACAAGCTAGAGTTTTGGGTGAGCTTTCTGACATGGTATTCGCTGGATGAAGAACTGGTATAAACTTGTGGATAGTTGATGGCAATGATCGTGCATTCCTGATGTGAGTTAGGCAAAATGAGGCAGCCTAGTTCAAGCTTTGTTCTTTTCTATTAGACCAAATAAAGATAAAAATAGATGAAGATAAGAAAAAGAAAGAAAATGAAGGAAGTTGGATAATTCTCAGCTAATAGGAGGAAGAAAGGAGGAAATTGAGAAGAAATCAGCAATTTGCTATTGAAATTTTTTCTTCAAATCTCCAGAAATTTTTTTTCCAAGAAAATTGAACCCTAAATAATATATCAAGAATCCTAAAACTCAAGACTTTAAAATCCTAGGTTGTGATGTTAGAGGTGGTAGTGGTGATGAATTAATAGTGGGATTGGATTTAGAGTTGGTCATATGAGGACATGCAAAATAATTTTTTTATATACTTTTTCTAACAATGTCAATTTGATAATATAAACCTATTCTGATTGATCTTAAAACAGATTCATGAATGGCGGAGTCTGGTTTTGTCACTATCAACTGTAATCAGACCATGTTCTAGGGAGGTCAATCAAATTAAGCCATAGAAAAATAAAATAATTACATCGTCAAAGTGTAATAAATATTAAAGCTATACCAGCAAGCTTGTGCTAATTTTTCAATTTTCAAGTCATCATAGTCTTATATGGGTGTTAACTTTTGGTAAGCTGGAAATGCTATACATATGTTGTTGTATGTCTATTTACATCATTATATCATGCTTGGTGTTAAGTCAGTAATTTTTCTGGAATTATGAGTTTTACTTTTCGTTTAGGAGTTTCTTGTGTGTCAACTTGGATGTTCATTGTTGTTGTTGCATAATCATCACTACTTCTGATTTATAAACTAAATATTTGGCATGTGATTTCAGGACTTGGAGGAATTATTGAAAGAAGTTCAAGAGGCTAGGCGGATTAAGATGCTGCATCAGCCAAGCAAGGTTTATATTAAACTGTGTTTTTGATGTGGTTTCTGCTGATAGACAATGAACAATTTTTATGTATTTTGTTTGAGTTTCGTGTTTAATGGCATGCTGCATTGGTTCTCTAAGTTCTATATCGATTCCTTTTACCATGAAATTGGTTAAGTTTTTATGATCTTTATAGGTGATTTTCCAAGTTGTTGATCTATATGTTTATCTTATTATCTACAAAGTGATGTATGAATGTGTTTATTTGTGCAATATGTTTTGTTTGCAATTAGCTAAATAAAATGTTACAAGGACTTTCATGTTTACCAATGGTATATGTGTCAACACCACACATTTATGGGTGGAAAATCTGGGTTGGACTGTGCAACAGAATATTGGACATGGCTGCTTTAAATGTTAAGTCTTTCTGCCGTTTATTTCTGTGTGGAAGACTTGGCTTTGGAGAGCTTGACAAAGAAAACTCTGAAGAAGAAATTCAGAGATGACAGAGGAGAGCAGTTTGTAAAGGACACATGAGAAAGAGGGGGCCTGATATTCAGGAAAGTAGGATGGATGAAGAATGATCTGCAAGTTTCTATTGGTCAGAATGACAGAGGATAGATAAACTCTGAGGACTAAATTCCTTGTTGGACTAACTTTGAGTCAGATTTATTTGGATACTATCTCTTTGATTTGGTGTATACATTTTGGTCTTTCCATAGGCCCTGAACTTTGAAACTTCCCTTTTCCCAACCATAACAATATTAGCTCCTTGATGCAGCTGCCAAGAGACTCTATAGTATGCTAGTTATCACCTGCAATTGGTTTTGAACTTTATTATTGATTTATGGGAATAATTTCAGTAACTTCCCTGATGTTTCAACTAGATACTGGAGGATACAATGTATGTGTTTTTCCATGGTGAATCAAGTTTCTGATGGTCATAACTATTTATGAGGATGGATGAAATCCAAGGGCATAACTTTCTTTGGTAGACTTACTGCTTTGAGTGGCTTTGTTTACCTTTCTACATTCTTTAAAACAAAAATTTCGATTCATATACATAAGATTCTCTGCACGGGCAGTTCTGTTTGGTAGTTTATGTAATGATAATGTCTATAACATAGCTTGGCTGATATCTTATGCTAGATCTGGAGTAATTGTCCTCAACCGGAATGTGCGGGTTGTACATTTGGTTATGCCAGAAACCTTGATTTCAGGTTTCTGATATACCCTACAGCCTCTATAGCATGTGAGCTATCAACTACTATCAACTACCACTGGTTTTTATATTTCTGTTAAACCTATTCCGGATCCTACATCTCTCTTTACAGAGTTAGATCACATTTTGTCAAGTTATAGATCATTCTTTGAAATTTTGCACACCATAAATGAAGTATTGTTATTATATGCATCCTTGTTATAATTTGCACCTTTTATGTAGTTTCATGTTTTTATGTTCTTATTCTGAATTCATAAATCGTATCAACTCAGAGTGAAGGTTCAATTTAGTTGTTTTGTGGTCATTCTTTTCATCATTCACTCTGTTAAAGGATATACTTTTGATTTGAAAGATTATATTTCCTTCCTTGTGGTCTATTATGGTTTTTCTGTAGTGTCATACTTTAATGTTTTTTTTTTAAATTGATATATCATATCGGCATAAACCCATTTACAGGTAGTAAGTAAATCAAGCTTAAATTTGTAGGTTATGGACATGGAGCATGAGCTTCGGGCATTGAGAATTCAACTTGCAGAGAAGTCTAAGTGTTCACTTCTGCTTCACAAAGAGGTTTGTCTGTTATTCCACACTAATTAGTGAAATTTTGATAATAAGTGACTTCCAGGTATCCAATTCATGTTTGTAGGTGCTTAGGTTGTTGGAGAAAATGCTTCTAAGATTAAGTTCCTTAAAATTTTGCATTTCATCTTATGTTTTTCAGCTAGCAATGAGCAAGAGGAGTGAGGAAAAGTTATCTGATTTATATGAAATAGATGGCTCTGAAACCTTAGGTTCATATTTGAGGATTAAGCCTTGCTTGGATAATGCTCCAGAACTTTCCAGGTGTTCAATTCAATGGCATCGTGTATCATCTGAAGGTGGAAAAAGGGAGCTTATATCAGGTAAATATATTCAGTGATTTGTTGCTTTACTTGTGTTAGATTATTAAGAATAGATATGTGAGTTGTAATGTAGTGGTATAAATTTTTGGTGGTAGTTTAGGTTAATGACTAGGACTTAAAGTAGGTACAATACTAGTTTTTAAATATGATGATTGCAATCTGGGTGAGTAAAATCTGGTTTTTAATAGGGGTGAATGGCTAGAATACAGTTGCTAGGAACATTATCTAGCGATAAGGACTTTTTGCTCTAGTTTAATTACATAAATTTCCATCTCAGGAGCCATCAAATCAGTGTATGCACCAGAGCCTTTTGATGTTGGGCGATTATTGCAAGCTGAAATTATTTTTGAGGGGCAGCAAATTACATTGAAAACCACTGGTGCCATTGATCCAGGTGTGGTTTTGATCCTGATTTCAACTTTAGTTATTTTTGGTAATTGTTATTATTTCCTAGGTTTCCGACTTTTGTCAGCCATCAAAACTGATATTTTAATATTTACTTTATCATACATGATTATATATGCATTTAGCTAATGTAATGTTTATCAAACAGCTCCTGGTTTGGGAACCTATGTGGAGGCACTTGTGCGGAAGCATGACGTTGAATTTCATGTATGTTATTCCATCTATCCAAGATTTTATCCTTTAGTAGTTAATATTACATAGATTTGGTGGAGGATATTATTCTGTATTTACTTCCATTTTTGGACTTCTCTTTTGTTGCAAACTTTTCCACCATTTTTGGTGAATTTTCGTGTCACTTTGCTTTTTGCATATATCGTACAATTTTAGTCAATTTTCCCACATTTATGATTGAGCATGCATTTGTATGTGATGGTTGAGCTTACCATTCTCACAACTGTTTGTAAAATCTGTTATTCCTAATTTAAGGGCTAACGGGGCTTTTACTTTCTGAATTGTGGCTTGCTTTGCTGGTAATAGATATAATTTTTGTTTTAACCTTAAGGTACTGGCTCTATGTTAAGCTTTTCAAATTAATATGAACCAACCATAATATATGGCATATATAACATCTTTTTGAAGCATATACATAAAAAGTTCCATTTTTAACATGTTCCTTGCAACTTCTATTTTTTGTTTGTTGGATAATCATTGATTTGCATTGAGTTCAAAATAGTGGATATCTGCTCTAAATTTTTTCACCTGTAGGCCATTTGTTACTCCTTTGACCGTCAATATTATATGTATTCTTATTTTTGATTTTTCGCAGGTAGTTGTTACCCAAATGAATGGAGCAGATCATCCATCAGAATCAATTCATGTATTTCATGTAGGAAAGATGAGGATAAAGCTTTGTAAAGGAAAAACGACAATTGCTAAAGAGTACTATTCCTCTTCAATGCAGGTACTACAGACTGTCTCTGTCTCTCTCGCTCTCGCTCTCTGTTTTTCCTTTTCTATTTGCATAAAGATGATTATGATGTTTGAGGAGAAACAAATAAGGAATCCATGATATCAGTTTGATATTTATCGGCAATCCCTCATTCTTGCATAATAACTGAGATCAGTTTAAATATAACTTGCATGACATTTAGTTTTCTGCTCTATGATGCTCGGATATCCTCACATACTTAAATTATAGGGTTGATAAGTCCAACTATTCTTGTTGATGTTATAGTACCCTTTGGTCCGAATGAACATAAGTCATGTCTCTCTTGGTGATTTTCTGACATTGTCTTGTCGTGCTTAATTTAGCTATGTGGAGTAAGAGGGGGTGGAAATGCTGCAGCTCAGGCATTGTTTTGGCAAGCAAAGAAAGGGGTTTCTTTTGTTTTAGCATTTGAATCAGAGAGAGAAAGGAACGCTGCTATCTTGCTTGCCAGGAGGTTTGCTTTTGACTGCAATGTAAGTGCTTTTAAAAGTTTTCACCAAGTATGTGCTTTTAAGCCTGTTAAATAATATACATAAACATTTTTTCAACACCACTGAAATAGATTTTATTTCCAAATGCTTAAAATGCCAGATCATGCTGTCTGGACCAGATGACAGATCTCCTTTAGGAACCTAACGGAACTACACATGATTCTATTTCACCAATTGTAATTATTGTCGAGTTTCGCCATGTATTATAAGTTTGAAACACCCCGGATTTGGCATTGCATTATGGTGTTGTGGCTTCTGCCATTCTCTTTTTTCCTTCAACATATATTTTTTTGCTCCAGCACCCAGGCATTTTTTGTTTGCCTTTTTGTATGAGTGTAACATATGATCCCGAGTCAAATTTGGGAAAATTATTTTCAGCTGTATTTCAGTGTATAAATGTTGAAAGATTTATGATTTTGATGACTGATGTGTATGATATGATTGATGATTGCTGTAAAAGATGAAATGGCCCCAAGTCCAATACATGCAAATGTTTTATTAAAGTAAAATATTATTAAATAGAGGGCATTGGAGGAATGAAGAATTTTGGTAAGGTAATCTTTCGAATACTGATGATTTGTGACTCCGTCTATCATCTTGTACAGAGCATGCAACACTTGTTAATGCAGTGAGTACTTAGTTTGGAATAATTGTTGGCCTCCTCATGCTTTCTTCATTTGTTTTATCCTTTCATGTATTTTCAGCTATTTCTCTAAGCTTTTCAACTGCCTACTCTCTTGTTGTTTCCATATTCTTTTCTTTTCATGAAACGTTCCACCACAGAGTCAACATTAATTTATTCGTGAAGATCGATGCAAATAAAAATCGTTGAAACCAGTGTATTTATGTTATAATTAGATGAAAAAAATATATATACATGGAAAAAAGGCTTATTTCGTGGGAGGTGGCAACCAAGATCACATAATTTGGTGTGCTTGGGTTTGAATGTTAGATATAATACTCTTTATTTCTTAAAAATGAAGAAAAATTCAAGCTAGGGTCAAAACGGATTTTCTCATTTTCTTTCTTTCTTGTACTATTGAGTCCTAGATAGTTCTTAAACCTTGAATTATATATATATATATATAAAATTAAATTAAATTTAAAAATTATGAGAGAGATTAAGAAAATAAAATTAATTGCAATCAAGTTTAATTTTCGTAGCACAAAAATTTCCTTTAGCAAAATTCAAGAGAATAATTTCCTACTTTAATTGCATGATTGAGCAGCAGGTGAAGACCATACAAAGTTTTGCAAATAGGACAGATATATCTACGAACAACTCTTGCATTACAGAATGTGTACGTTTGACTGCAATGCAAGACCATGATTGAGGCTCATCAAGAAGCAACGCAATGATCTCTGCGACACCTAGAAATCTTTTATCAATATATATATATATATATATATATTCTAAAATTATATAATCATATTTTTATTTTTACATTTTAAAATACTTTATTTCCTGTATATTTGTAAATCTCTCACGCATTTGAGTAATGAATGGAACTATATTTCTTTTTCTTACATTATTTTTAAATATTTTACAAAATTATATTTATGCTAGAAAATTATAATATAAAAGAAAAATAATCATGTTATGATTTTGAAAAAATATTTTTCATAAATAAAAAAGCTATCCGTTGGTTATGGAAAAATTGGACAATCACTTCTATTTTGTATTGTAATTTTTTTTTTT
>JAXCLQ010000005.1:1022720-1055663 GCA_035584115.1 Cedrela odorata | reverse complement strand
GAAAGAATACGCCATTAGACTTGGCACACAAGTATTTTGAAGCTGGCATTATTTGTTTTGATTATTAAAAAGGGTAACAATTTATTACTTATTTTTAAAACAATGATATAAATAAATTTATTACTTATTTTAAAAAAAAGGATCAAAATTTAAATAATTTTTAATACGAATTTAATAAATTCTGGAGAGGGCTCCTCCTCCGGATGATTTTGTCAGTTTCGTGCCTATATAAGACTTGACTTGCAGAATTTAGAATTGGTCAAATAATATGTGCCTTCAAAACACAAGAAGGGAAAGAAACCCCACAATCTTCACCCATAGTGTTTATTCTTGCTTTGTCATTAATGTTAAAAGAAACCATATATATATATATATATATATATAGGATAAATAATTAATAGGCTATTCATCGTAATGAGTTTTGGCATTTCTTTATGATCCTATTACAGTCTGTTTTTTGTGATTGGGTCTGTCGGTTCATTTTTTAGAGAGAAGTGCGCGAGAAAATATTTTGTTGAATAATGGAAGACGATCCGTAAGAAGAAGATGACCTTATACTATATAATTAGGATATGAAAATGTTCATAAATTCAATTATTAAATAGACATCTGATGAAGGAACAGCTTGGTAACGTAATCTTTCAAATATTCCGGATTTGTGACGCCGTCAATCTTCTTGTAAAAGACTTCTACTAATCGTGCGACGTTAACAACTACATTAATCAGTTGAAATGGAACAATTGTTGGCCTCATGCATTCTTCATTTATATCCTTCCATGCATTCGCAATAATCGTCTCAAACTTTTCGGCTGTTTCCTTTCTTGAGGTTCCATATTCCTTCATGTAAGATTCCACGACAGAGGCAACATGTCCCCTCTCTTGCTCAGCCTTCGAATGTCAGATGGCATAATAATAATAATAATAAGATATCAAATATAACATATTTATTCATTATTAAAAAACGTATTTTAATTTTAACTATATATCATACCTCGTGAGATGCCATGTCAGCTATGAGACGACTGAGTGTATATGAAGATATCATTACTTTCGGTCTACTTTGCAGCCACTCAAATGCATGGATCCCTGCAATTTCTCCCATCCCTATAAATGATGTGGCTGGATCTAAAAAACAAGTACCTGTGACTAATGCATTGCTCATGCGCTCATTAAATGAAGGCACAAAATCTTCGCGGAGCCACTGAGCCTCGACAAAATACGCTCTCACAACTTCTTTCATCTAACAATATAATATATATATATATATATATATATATTGTCAACAAAAATTATATAAATTGACAGCAAAAATGTATAAAAATAAGGGAAAGCTTGTTAGACAATAACTATTACCTTATCCCTTGTAAAAGAGATGCTATAAGCTCTTCCTTCCTCAGTCATTTCATTGTTCAATTCTTCAAAAAGATTCAAGAGAGAGCTATAAATAGGTTTCAAATAATCTGGCAATTGACTAAGGGCATTAATGTCCCATCTGAAAATAAATAATTCAGTGAGTAAAAGTTAATTTTCTCATCAATACGTAACTCACTGAATGCAATGTACATATACAAACCGTTCTATTGCATTTGTAAAGCGTTGGAGCTCTTCAAGTGTACCGTATGCATCATATGTATCATCTATAACCACAAGCATCCTAAAAATTTTAGTGAATATTAGACGAGCGCGTGAGTAACATGGCTCATAATATTGTGCAACACTCCATAAGTACATCTCCACTGTTCTGTCTTTCGAGTAAGAGTATATTGATGCAAAGTTTAAATCTTTCCACCAGCTGCAATAAAAAATAAGAACATACAATAAAATTCATCCTATATTATATCTCTCAAAATAATAATAATATTAATAATCTTATAAAATATTTACCTTGTGAGGTAGCTCAACTCGTGTTGATGCACTAATTGTACCCGATTGAAATCTAATTTAGCAAACATGAGTAGAGTGTCATTTCTAAATTCGTCATGCTCATAAAAAGAGATGTATTTTTGTGCATTAATTCTTGGCACGCCTGTGTGCAAGGGCTGTTCAAGGGATTGAATTATATGTAGTGCTAGATGTGGACTTGAGTTTGCAGCCAAGGAAGGCAAATGAGCCTTCGTGAACATAAGCGCTTCATCAAGAATATCTTCTCCATGCATGCTCAGATGTGTTGCTTCATACAAGCTTAACATGCCCCTTACGTCCATCATTAAACTTTTCAGCCGGAACATACCATTCTCGTCTTTAAATTTGTTAAACACACCTGATTCACAATCCGTTTTCTATATTTATCAACCTAATACGCATATATAGTCACGATGCTTAATTTATATAAATACTATAACAATATATGTACTGGCTGGGTTTGACCGAATTGACTAATTAAGTGAAATATGAAATTTACTCTAAACACCCATTTGTCATAAGTTAGTGTTGTCTGAGATAACATATATATATATATATATATATATACACTTTCCACACGTGTATATATATATATATATATACACACACACACACACATACAACACACCTACCATCGGGCATTTTGAAGCCATGTTGTCTGAGATAATATATATATATATATATATACACACTTTCCACACACACACACACACACACACACACACACACACAACACACTTACCACAGGGCATTTTGAAGCCATGTTGTCTGAGAACTCGAAACAGAAGAGCAGTAGTGTGTAGGTCATAATCATGTTCATCAGCATTAAGGTTAGCATGCGATTCAAAAATACGATTTAATTGTTCTTCAATCTCAGTCTCAAAGTGATATGAAACACCAAGGCGACATAACGAATCGATCAAGCTAATATTCTCTGCAAGGTCTTTCGTTGATGCTATTAACATTTCCTTCACTTTTTGTTTGAGCTCTTCTACATGCTTATCATATGATTCAAATTCCTGCACCGAAAAATAAAAGGAAAAAGTAAAATTTAAGTTGATCTAACCCGTGGATATATATGCAAAGTACATATATATACGTACTGCCTGAGGGAAGGTAATGGAAGTGAAGGTGTCTTTCCATATACAAGGAGAAAAGTTCGCCAACGGACGATAATTTGCTTGGCCGCTGGGTTTAGGCGTCGTTAAACATGCTTTTAGCGGTTTACTAACGGAGTTTGTGAGGGAGTGATGGCCGCGAGATGGCCATATGGAGGGGGAAAACTTCGGAAATGATTTTGGTAAAATGCATTGCTGGTACTGGTGTTGTGCTGGTATGAGCACAAATTGCATAGCCATTGATAGATTTGATAATTAATTAAGACTAGAGATTAACAGCTGCCGCTCATCCAAGTGTCTAATGCAACCTATTTATAGATTTTCGGAAGATTATTTTAAAATTAGATAAAAGTCGGACTTGAGTTTGATATGATAATTTCACACGACACCACACAAAATTTATGCATTTGACTTGAGTAACAGGATACAACATAAATAAGATTTAGAAGTTTTGATATATAAATTTATTTATTAAACAGTTAACTATTTTAATAATTAAAAAAGTTATAATTATATTTATTTTTTTAAAAGTATTTAGTAATATTTAAAATAAAATTAATTAGTGTTTAAGAAAATATTATTATAAAATATAATAAAATATAAATAAAAAAATTAAATAGGTGATATAATTAATTGTTTAATAATTGTGTTTGTAAAATTTTTATTTTTTAATATAATTATTAAATGAGTTAAATTTAAATTATTGTAACGACCTATATTTTTTATAACAACAGTAATAGAATTTTGGTGGTTAGAATGTGAATTTTTTAAAAATAATCAAAATTGAATTTGCAATTCTTCTATTTAGGTAACTTCAATTCGAGTTCTGTAAAATCCGTGGGAATCCTAAACATCATAATTTTCTATTAGGGTTCATTGTTTATGCATAACCTATTTATTCATTCATGAGATAAGTATACGATATTGCAAGCTTTAACAAAAAATATTTATAGTAAACTGTCGACAAGATCAACCACCCACTACCTCGTGATTTAATTCGATCAAACTTTAACTAATTAGTGGATATATTATTTTTCCAAAATATTGTTTGAGCATAATGTTTGAAATATAAATATTTTGGAAATTGATTTAAATTGTTTAACTATGGTTGAATGTATTTACTTATGAATTTATGGATTTATGATTATTTTGACTTGTTTTGAGCATGTTGACAATTAATTGAATTTATATGATTTTTTTTTGAATTCATGATTTAAGATATATATTTTGGAAAATGATATTGATATATATCGATGAAATTTATAAAATGGTTTGGTTTATGATTTTAAAACATAATGATAAATTTGTTTTGAGACATGAGCTTAATTTCTATTTTAGAGAGATTTTTTCTTCGGGATCAGAGATAAACCATGTGTACATGTGTAGATAAAGATTCAGGGTCTCTATGACCCCCTATCTTAGAGATATATTTTGGCTGACTGTGACACATAGTGAGCCAGGATATCAGAGTTACAAAAACGACTGTTTTATGATGATATAATTTTGAAATTGATTTTATTATAGTAGAATTTGAACATAATTTTGATTTCAATTTTGAGTTGAATTTATTTAAAATAAAATTTAATTTTTTTGATATTTATGTTTTATAGTATTCACTCACTAGGTCTTCCAGGACTCACTCCCCACTCTCCAGTTTTGTAGATTCGATCTTAGTGAGCCATTTCAGTCCCTTAATGACATGAATAGAGGAGAGGATATGCAATGCAGTCACTGAGTCATCTGGGTTTGTCATGTATAGAGTGTCATATATGTTATAGACAATGTCATATATGATACAGACAAAGTCATATTTTAAAGAGTCATGCATAAACTTCAGCGTGTATTGTATTATAACATATGTTATAGAATATTTATTGATTATATATATTTAATGGTTGGACGTATCGCTCTTTCGCATTTTATACATGAGTATGATATTATTATTCGCATAAAAGAATAGTAAATACTTTAAACAGACAAATAGATTCTTAGGGTGATGGTGAATTCTGTTACTTGTTGGTAACATCTCCGAATTTGATATGTTACAATTATTTTATTTTTACATAACAAGAATATAATACACAATAGAAATGTTCCTATTACCGACCATTGGTTGATAACATTACTTTGTAAATTTCAAATCATAAGACAATAAAATTTTAATTTTACATTTTTCTCCAATTGTAAATAGGGATAGTAATTTTACCTGTAAATTTGCAAATCCACTACTACCCCATCATCATGGAACATTTGTATATCTCTTAGTGAGTTTGGGATAAACCTGAAAAAATAAATTAAAATCTATTACGAATTTGAAACCAATATAAATATGAATAGATATTCGTAAATATTTACAACGAGTATCCGTAAATATATAATTTTTTATTATTCAATTCGTTCACACGCAGCCGGTACATATATTGTTATAGTACTTATATATATTAAGCATCATGACTATATATGCATATGTGGTTGATATATATAGAATACGGCTTGTGAATCAGGTGTGATTAACAAATTTAAAGACGAGAATGGTATGCTCCAGCTGAAAAGTTTAATGATGGTAAATTTCATTACTGTAGCTGTAAAATTCAAATACATTTGTTTTTTCAGAGAATTGTTCAATAAAATGCAAACAGTGGTGGGTGGAAAGTAGCAAAACTTACAAGCAAAAAGGAATTAAATCATATTTTATATTTAAATATAAAATTTTAATTATTGAATTATTAATTTTTTTATGAAAATATTTATTATTATTAAATAATTAAATAATATTATTAAAACTGTCCATATCTCTATGATATGTACCTAAAAATTAACAATCATTCATCAATAATAATATTATTAATTTACTAACTATTCTAATTATTTTATTAAAACTGTCCTTATATCTATGATATATACCTAAAAACTGACAATCGTATATCAATAATATTATTAAAAATGTCCTTGTATGTACGATATTACCTAAATTAATAATATTATTACTAATTTAATTACGAGAATTATAAGATACAGTTAGGAAAAATGGACATATTTTTATTTATTGACTATCCTAATTATTTTATTATTGGATGATGAATTTTATCCACTTCAAAAATAAATTATTTATTCAACACGTTATTTGAGATAAAAGTTCGAAGAATATGACCTATTTAGGACATAGATTAATTGTCCCCCATTTGTGTTGCAAGCTCCACTAAATTACAAGTGGGATGGGATTTTACTCATGGTTTATTCCTTTTAAGTAAACTTCTTCAGAGAGCTTCAATATAGATTTGGTGTGGAGACTTCCAAGCAAACAGATTCCTTCAAATATGAATAACCATAACATTTTTCCTGTTTTTCTAGGTAGTAAGCAATTTTCAGGCAGTTTCTTCTTTACATTTCACATTTCAGTGCTTGAACTTGTTGTTCTCATAACATTTCTTAGGTGAAGTTGGGTAAAATAGTATGTTTCCCACGATTAGGATTCCTTCACGTTTATCTCTTTCAAATTAGAATCAATCATATAAATTTTGAACCAACTCGATTAATTTTTTTTTTCTAGTTTTAGCAAATGCTTGCACGCTTATATTTTCAATTAGTCAAAATGGTTACCAATGCTATTACAATCCATTCAATTGGAATAGGATATGCTTTTCCATTACATTATTTTGACAATTCAACTCCCAATAATAATATAACAACATCTTATTACAGAATCTAAACCTTCTGCCTTTGTTTAATGTCGTACAAGAGATTCAACTTCCAACTTTACGATTCATATTTAAAAATCTATATCCAATTGATTATATAATGTCCGGATCCTACTCAAGTTTGTTGACATTTTATTAGACAAGAAATCGGAAATTTTAATTGAGAAGGACTGGCAAAGAGGAGGTTTACCTGTAAATTAATCTTTCCTTGCTTCTTCACGTTGAAGTTGTAATTAGACATTCAAATGCTAATTCTTTACGTGCTTTGATTTCAACAGTGACGCATTCCTCGTATTGGATATATAATAAAGAAAGCCTAAGACTGTAACACGTTACTTATATCATATGTTGGTCTTATTTAATTTAAATTAACTGTATATATGAGAGTGATTATTATTATTATTAAATAATTAAATAATTTTATTAAAACTATTCTAACTAAGATTTTATTTCTATAATATTGTACCTAAACACTAACATTCATATAACTATCAATTTGTTTATCATAAAAGTCTTTAAGCTTTTTTCATTTAATTAGTAGTATGAGTATTTCTTAATTAACATTTTAGTTGAACACAATCTTGAAAGTTACAGCCAAGTGGGAGAGGCACTTTGGGGATAATAATTATCACGACCTTAACATTTGTCACAGACCTTCGTGATACACTTTCTATATACATAATGTATTTAAAAAGTCTGTAAGACTTTTCTGTCAATCAATAAACCTTTATAAAATAATAATTTCCATCTATGGGATCATCATCAAAAAATTGATAATTCATGATCAATTCATCCTCAACACATATCAATTAAATAAAATATATTATGAAAATTATTTTCATCTGAGTTGAATAAAAATAAATATTTACATAAACGTTTAATTTATATTTATATTACAAAATTCAAATTACATTTATCAATAAATATATTCAGTGGATCCAAAGTACATATATAAGTCAAGAGAAGCCTACCTTGAGCGTCGTAGGCTTTCTACCACTACCATTAGATCGGTGAGAACTAATGCACCTAACCTATAAACTGTAATAGTGAGGGGTGAGTACGCGAAGATACTCAGTGAGTAAATAAAGTACATGTATACACACACACACACACATATACATGTTCATTTAAATCAATAATCATAAAACATTTCATTAGTTTGTGAAAAATTTTAAATAATCAACCGAGTTGACTATCCATTTTCGACATACTACCTTGGTCGAGAATAAAACTGTAACCATCAGTGAGTATTTCATGTATAAACCATATGCAATAAAGTTTTATCAAATATAAAACCATTTTCTCATGTTTTACAAAATCATTCATTTCTTGTAAAAACATGCATATTTAAAAACACAAGCCTACTTTACCGATGTCGGTCCTAAGTAGTCACTTAGTGATATAAGTGATTGTCCTCGTAATTTGTCAAATCCAAAATATCCCTATCAAGTTACCAAGATTTTTCATAGGGTATCTCTATCCGCACATACGTGCACGGTACACAGTGAGTTTGCCATAACCTTTCTCTCTTATATCAATTTCACTGCGGCTCTACTCACTTATGCGACATGTCTATAGGCTACCTCCTTGTATATCAATCAATAACTAGCGCACTGGCCATACAACAATATTTGGCCTTACCGGCCCCATCACCATCTACATGTATAAAAACAAATAAATTTTAATCAATAATTTCAAATCATATAAACAAATTAGGCTTCCCTGTCCATTTCAACATGTATATATATCATAGATTTTTAACAGCAGACCATATATAAACATTTTTCCAATATTAATATAAAGCTCATATATTTCAAGTTTCATTTTAATAATAAAATCTATTATTTAACACACAAGCGTACATATATTTACATATTTATGTATGCATAAATTTACTCACTTCAAGGGCAGGTTGACCACTCCCATTACTTATTCTAGCGCCTATTAAATTCTCCTCCTGAATTCTCGGTGTTTAATACCATACACGCATAATATAATGAATCCCACGATTCTAAATAATTAAATATAATGCACTAAATACGATGTTTGAAGAAAATATATCTAGAATTTCTTAGTTGACACAGGGGCCACTTCTTGAGGCTTAATTGATGAGTGTCATTTATCTTATTTCTAACAACGAAATCTTATGGCAGTAATATTTCAAATTTACATTTCTGAATAAAACGAATATACATATTTCTAATGATATTTAGCATATATCTTTCATATTATACTTTCAATTATTACAATTTAACACAAATCTACTTTTCCTATGTAAAAATGTATGAAAATTTTGAATAAATAGTAAATCCCAAATTCTATATGTTTCAAAATCTTAAAATCAAACCTATAATAAGTTAATAGGCTTATTGGTACCCCATAGAAGCCTTTAGAAATATCGAATCATCATTTAATTAGAAAAGTCCTAATTTCTCTTCAAAACTCAAATTTCTTCCTTGCTCATTTTTGCCTTTTCTAGTCTTCGATACCAAATCGAAAATGAGAAGACGAGTAATTATTTGGTAACAAAAATTTGAAAGAAAATGAAAGGAATTTGAAGAGATATAAGAAAAATAGAGAAAGAGAGAGAAAGAAAGAACTTTTAGAGAGAGGAGGAGAGAAATTTAGGGTTTTAGAAAGATAAGAAGAATGAAAACTGTTAAGGGTCATGAGTATATATAGAAAATAAGCAAAAAAACTAAAATACCCTTAAAATTTTAAATTTTTTGAAAAATATCTAAGTTTCACTCCGAACCGGTCAACCGTTTTCCCGAACCCATTAATCGGTTTTGTTATTACCCATGGTATAACTTTTGCCAGCCGACCAGTTCACCGATTCGGTTGACTGATTCTGGGTTTCTCTCTCTGCCAGTCAATCGATTCATCTATCCTGTTGACCAGTTTTGCATTTACACCCATCAGGTTGATCGGTTCCCACATCAATTCTACTAGTTCCACTTTTTTCCGTTTTCTATTTTATCAATCGATAGGTTCTCTCTTCCGGTTAGCTGATTCCATGTTTTCATAGGTTCAAAACCATAAACACTCAATCGGCTGACTCCAAGAACGCAAAATTTTTTAAACTGAAACCTATTATTTTACAGAACCATTCTATTTATCTTTCTAAGGGCTCCTCTTTGCACCTTTGTAAGGGTGATGCCCCTTGACTCTGCTCGCTAATCGAATAGCGAGATTGCTGAATGCATTATCGTAGGGCAATACATTGAAACCTAAAATATTCAATTCACTCATTATACTTATATCATGAGCTTATTTGTGCTCAAATATGCCTTGTTGATGTGTCAACTAATCTTTAATAATGCATGTGTGAAAATAAATGTCATGTAATGACTATTTTACTCCTATGTTTGAAGAGCAAGGTTTATAATTTTTACCCCTTTTAGAAAAAATTTTGTTCTTAAAATTTCATGTAGCTGCCACGTTTATTGAAAAAGATATCGATACTGATATGGCACGAAATATTAGATTTCTAAATTATGTCTTCGGTATTTGCATTTCTTCACACAACTTTTACCTTAAGAGAATATATTCTTTTTTCTCAAAACTCGATTTTGTCGATCAGCTATCCTCACTAGATAAATCTCATAATTTAAAGTATCCCTCAACTCTTTTGGAGGTGTGTTTAAAATATGCTATGAATCGGCACTTACCTTTTTAATCTCAAAACATGAAACATATTGTGAATTTTTACCAACTCTGGAGGCAAATTTTAGTTTGTAGGCTACCATGCCTATTCTTTTCACTATTCCGTATGGCCCAATAAACCGATGAAACAATTTCTTTTAATTTCAAAAATGAATCACTCCTTTTCAAGGTGATACTTTTAGAAATACCGCGTCGTCGATATTAAACTCTAAAACTCTTCGTCGGTAATCAGCATAATACTTCTGTTTGTCTTGTGCTACTTTCAATCTTTTATGAATAATCTTAATCTTCTCCGTGGTGGTTTCTGTTAATTCCATATTTTCTAGCTTCGTTTCATAGACTTCATCTCAACATAAGGATGTTCTATACTTTCTACCGTATAAGGCTTCATACAGAGTCATGCTAGCTTAATAACTGTTATTGTATGAGAATTCAATCAAGGGTATATGCATATCCTAACTACTTTGAAATTCTATAACATATGCCTGCAACATCTCTTGGCTAAACTACTATCATGCATTTGCCTTTCCTTGATCTGATTCACCAATGTGGGTCTCACAACAAGATTAGCCACTAAGGCTTTAGCATCGTCACAACTTAAAGCTACACTCAAAGCTTTCAATTTTTACTAACAAAGGCATATATGCTGTTCGGACAAATTCTAAGGTAACATAATATTTCATGCTTAAAGCATCTACTACTTCATTATCTTCCCTTAGATGTTAATCAATAACTGAGTTATAATCCTTAATTAACTTAAGTGATCTCCACTATTTCAAATTCTACCTTAAGGCATTGGGCATGCTTTCTTTTATTTCTAAAGTATTTTAGAATATCCTCAACGAAAATGATCATAAACTTGTCCATGTAAGGTGTAATACATGATTCGTGAAATCTATAAATGTTGCTGGAACATTAGTCAACTCAGATGACATCACTTAGAACTCATAATACTCATATCTTGTTATAAAAAATATCATTCTCCCAAATCCATAATTGATAATATCCAAATCTCAAATCAATCTTATAAAATACAATCACTCCATGCCATTGATAAAAAAGATCGTCAATACGAGGCAACGTGTACATACAATTAATAATCACCTTGTTTAATTGATGAAAATCAATACACTACCTCAAGAAACTGTCTTTCTCTTCAAGTAATGGTACCTTATGGGGTTTATCCCTTCCTTTTTCCATACACGGAAGTAAGAGTAAGTATGTATCCTTACTTACTACGTAAAGAACTAAGTTCGATTATATATGCTTCACAACAGCATATACCTATGTACGACTTGACCCACTTAATGTCGATCAAATAATTTAAAATATTATTTTCAAAATTATATTCAACTCGTTTTAAAATTTTAAACTAATTTCAAAATTTTTGAAAACACTTTTTAAACCACGGGTACTGATACCTGTATAGGTCATTATTATATTGACTCTAATTCTTATCAAGTGTGTGTTGGTTTTCAGAGGTTTCTAGCAACCGATGCTCTCGAGAAGACACATAGATTAATTGTCCCCCATTTGTGTTGCAGGTTCCACTAAGTTACAAGTGGGATGGGATTTTACTCATGGTTTATTCCTTTTAAGTAAACGTCTGCAAATAGCTTCAATATAGATTTGGTGTGGAGACTTCCTAGCAAACAGATTCCTTCAAATATGAATAACCATAACATTTTTCCTGTTTTTCTAGGTAGTAAGCAATTTTCAGGCAGTTTCTTCTTTACATTTCACATTTCAGTGCTTGAACTTGTTGTTCTCATAACATTTCTTAGGTGAAGTTGGGTAAAATAGTATGTTTCCCACGATTAGGATTCCTTCACGTTTATCTCTTTCAAATTAGAATCAATCATATAAATTTTGAACCAACTCGATTAATTTTTTTGTTCTAGTTTTAGCAAATGCTTATACGCTTATATTTTCAATTAGTCAAAATGGTTACCAATACTGTTAAAATCCATTCAATTGGAATAGGATATGCTTTTCCATCACATTATTTTGACAATTCAACTCCCAATAATAATATAACAACAGCTTATTACAGAATCTAAACCTTCTGCCTTTGTTAAATGTGTGTACAAGAAATTCAACTCCCAACTTTACGATTCATATTTAAAAATCTATATCCAATTGATTATATAATGTCCCTCCTACTCAAGTTTGTTGACATTTTATTAGACAAGAAATCGGAAATTTTAATTGAGAAGGACTGGCAAAGAGGAGGTTTACCTGTAAATTAATCTTTCCTTGCTTCTTCACGTTGAAGTTGTAATTAGACATTCAAATGCTAATTCTTTATGTGCTTTGATTTCAACAGTGACGCATACCTCATATTGGATATATAATAAAGAAAGCCTAAGAGTATAACACGTTACTTAAATCATATGTTGGTCGTATTAAATTTAAATTAACTGTATATATATATGAGAGTGATTATTATTATTATTATTATTATTATTAAATAATTAAATAATTTTATTTCTATAATATTGTACCTAAACACTAACATTCATATAACTATCAATTTGTTTATCATAAAAGTCTTTAAGCTTTTTTCATTTAATCAGTAGTTTGGTTGAACGCAATCTTGAAAGTTACAGCAATCAGCCAAGTGGGAGAGGCTCATTGGGGATAATACTTTCACACTTCAAGTTCAATTGTCGACTAAAACTTTTCAAACAGATTTTCCAAATTTGAGCATCCAAATTAATGAGATATTATTAACATACTGACTCTATAATTCCTTAAAAGGCGGCCAGTTCTTTACTTTTCAAAATAATCCAAATTATATATATTTTAAAAAATAATAATAATTCTAAGTGAGAGCTGTCGTGACCAACGTCACATTATTTAAAATAAAAGCATAGCCGGCACATAGTGTTGGTAAACCTCTACTCCTTATCAAGACTAGATGGATATATTTTTTTAAAGAGACAGATTGACCCCGGCATAGGGTAGGTGATCGTGCTCCATCTAGGTGGCTGTATGAGTGGTGTCTGTGATCTGTTTCATCTTAATTAAGAATAATAAATACGCGGTCTCTAGGTATACACGTACTAATGTTTTGACAAAGAGAAACATTCAAATTCACAAGAAAATAAATTATTTTATCATTTTGAGGAGTCACTTTTCATAATGAGACTTTATTACTCTTTATTTAATTGAATTCTTATTATATTTGTATGTTTTAATTTAAACAATTAATTCGCAAAAATCTTTATTCTCATTCTTCACAAAATTCATCATGATATAATGAAAAATAAACATATATTTTATACTATCATTTATTGTTTTATCTTTTATACAAATTTTAATTTTTTTTTTAATTTAATTTTATTGTTGATTAGAAAATCCTATGCTTACCGTTCACTTTCACTTTTGATTAGAGAATTAGGGGTCATGTTACGGTACATTTAAATGTACCGTACACACTTGCATTTTTATCTTCTTTTTTTGTTATAATTTTTAATTTATAAAAGTACAATAAAAACATAAAATCATAATAAAAGAGTAATGTATTAAAACAAGGTGCAATAATATATATATATATATATATATATATATATATCTACGATATAGCTAATGGACCATAACCTAGTGGTCATTGTTGACTTTACTGTTCTTTAGAGAATTTTAGGATAAAATTTTTAAAAATAAATTTATTTCACACCCACTTTACATTTATAACAAATTCTAAATTATTCTTATTAAATAGGTTAATTTTGTAAAATTCGAGATCATTATCCCATAATTTTCAAAAAACTAATGAATTCGGGTGACATAATACTAATCAAACAGAACAATTTATAAAAGATAAACAGAATACAATTAGGTAAGAATTTTGAAATCTAAGTATCAATTGTAGTTATTTTTCTCTCTTAAACACCAATAACAAAAAAAAAAAAAAAAAAACTCTAATTTAAGTATTGAAAGATTTTTTTCATATCATCGACTTTATTTTTAATATCTCTTCTTAGTTCAGAACACACAACAATTCAACAAATGAAGAAGACAATTCCGGTGCACAAAATCTCAATTTTTTTTTACTACGTCAACGTATCTACAACATATATAATAAAATTGGTAAAATTTAACTTTAATATTAATTAGGAGTTTCAGAAGGTATCATGTGAGTTTCTAAAAATATGATGTCAATAAAGGATAAAATATATATTATTTTATTATTCAGTCAAAAATTAAGTCAAATTCATTATTTACTCTTACATAATTAAATATGTGTTTCACATTAATTAATTATTTTAAACTAAGCACTATTAAAAAAGCTAGTCTACTCAAACTTTTAGTTGTCAAATCACTTCACGTAGTTTTTCTATATTCTAAAAATTAAAGCAAATCACCATTTATACAAGTTTTTATTTTTTTTATTCTTTCTTATAGTCTTACACGGGTTTCTTTTTCACATAGCATTAGATTTCCTTTATCTATTTGATTAGAAAATTCTTTTGCCCAAAAATTCTTATTTCTTGTTGGATTGGGCAACCCTCACGTAAGGTGGAAACTAACCCAATATAACAAAAGAAAATTAATTTAAAAAATTTGTAAACAATATACGAAATAATAATTAAAAATAAAATAAACAAATTTACTTTATGTCATAAAATGAGTTGGCGAGTTTAAACTTATAAAAAAAAGTTATAAATTAAGACACTTTTAAAACCTAATGTTGAGTAAAAAAATAATAGTATTGCACAACTGGTATTAGACTTGGAACCTAAGAAATTGCTTGTGTGGACTATCTTTAGGGATGTCTTTGATATTAACGTTGAGCCTTAATATAATATAACTTAAGTTGTATTGAATTTTGGACTAAACCATTCAACTAATGTATGAAAATGCTCATGTGTTCATTTTATTTTATAACTGTTAAAATTAATCTTTAATACTAATAGTAAACTCTAACTTAAAATAACTCTTCAACACTTATATCAAACCCTAATTTACTGACTTAAGCTTTTGAATTAACAATTGATAATCAACACATAAAAACATTGTTAACCAACACTAAAATATAGTTTTTAAATGAACAATGTAATGTTGGGCCCAAAACCTAAAGTCCATAAGGCTTCCTTTACTTTTGCTAGATAGGATTTGTTTTTGACAACCCCTTTGTTGCCAACCCATGTATCTATCGTAAATCTTAGTGATGGTTTGTAAGCCTATTAAAAACCAAAACAAGCAGTGAATGAGTTTCGTTATGGTAAATTGAAATTTTTATGTAGTGTATTTTTATTTAGTTAAAAAAGAAATTAATAAAATTTTCATTTTGTGATATATTGTTCAATATAATTTTTAAATGTATTAGTTAATTAAAATTTTTATGTAGTGTATATTTGTATAATAAATTGCCTTAGTTATAGATTGTGTAATTATTGATAGTGGGTTATTAAATTATTATTATTTGGGTTAATAAATATTATTGTTAAATTTTATTAGAAGGTGATTCAAAGGAAACAAATCAGCTGAGGAATAGAGTGATCAGTAGTTTGATTTTGGAGGCAGGTGGTTAAGAGCAATTGATATGATTTTGTTTTACAAACAATGAAAAGTAGAACATTTATTTTATTAAAGAATTAAAGCACATGCATATGAATTTTCTGAATATATATATATGTGTTGATCCAATTAATTATTTAGCGAATTAAGATTAAATATTTTTATAAGAGAATTTTATTTGCATGAATTCAGCAAATTACATTTCAATTGTGCACATGTTGTGTTTCGGCCGAATTTGTTTAAAGTGTATTGAATTTCAATTGAGATATATGAGATTAATTTATATAATTTGAATGGAAAATTTGAAATGTTATTATTTTAATTAATTAAGCAAATTTTTAAATGTGAATTTGTTATGGCTGGGGTTGATTGAGCACTGGTGACTTTATATGTAATTTCAATCCCCGATTAAAATTTGTAAATATGAAATTTGGAGCAATATTTTTTGAGAATAATACTCCTAAAGTACGTTGGTCATTGGACTGACGATCCTTAAGAATTATGCCCTTAAAGTACACATGATTGTTGTAAGGCAACAATCTCTGAGAATAATACCTTAGAAGTACACAAGAAATTAATTAAAGAAAATTAGATTATAAAAGTTTTTTTTTAAATTTCTTTTTCGTTATGGTTGAAATGTTATTAGAATTTAGAAAATGAAGTTGCCATGTTTTATTCATCTATAAAACCTTTATTTCATGCAAAATATCTTTCTGAGTATTGGCTCACCCATATCTTTTCAAGTTCTAAGTGAGACTAGAGATATGATAGTTTAAACAAATTAAAAGTTTCCAGCTAGTAAAATTTGTTGTATTTTATATGTGTAAATATAAAAATATAACGTGTATAGTTTTAAATTAGTAGATGAATACTTAACTTATAAATTATTTTTTATGTTGAGAGGAAATTGTGAGAATTGAATACTCTTTTTAAAATATTTAGAAATTTTATATAGATTTTAAATTTTAAAAATGTCCATTTTATAAGAGGAAACTTCACTAATTTTATTTTTATTTTTTTAAAATTAGGGGTGTCATAAACAACATATATAATTCCAACAAAACTAAAATCTTACACCCAACCCGTTCATATAATTCCAACATATATAATTTATTGCATTCTCTTACTATTATTGCAAATTAGAAGCTGAAGATTCCATCAATATCTAATTCATGTACACTTAGCGGACATTGTTGTATAATTCCTTTTTTGATATTTTTACTTCATATAATTCAATTTGCATATTCAAAAGGCATCAAGAAAAGGAAGAAAGAAAATCATCAATTTCCTAATTGATCTAAAATAATATTATATATCATGTTTACGTTTATTGAAAGGATAAGAAAATATAATTTGAGACGCAATAACATCTTAATCCCAATAATGATATTGCTTCTATGAATTATGAAATAACATATCTAACATGCCCTCCTAAAGAAAGAGATTTCGAAAAGATACATAAGATCTGATTAACATAAATTATGAAATGTTGTATACACCTTGATTTTCATTCAAAATTTTTTATCATGCAGACTTGATATATAACCATCATTATTTAGGAAAAGGTAAATTGGTTATGTAAAAAATATATAAATATATTACATAAATATATTACACTCACAAATTTAGTCATAAGAGTAAACAGAACTCCATGCCATTTTGGCAATGTAATCGCAGTAAAACGAAATCGTCAATTGAATCAATCAGTTATTTATTTCCTCTAGTTTGACAATCCATGTTCCGGCTCCACCAGCGGCCATTGAACCTTCTTTATAAGTTCTGCCAAAAACTCAATCTTAACGTTATCACTGAACACTTTCAAACAAAGTCTTTGTTGATTCGTTGAACCAGGGTTCCGTGAAACCCTAGCATCAACGACAACGCTCAAAATCATCCCTTTTCTTAAATTCTTATCAGTTTCAATGGCACTAACTATCCAAGGATTAAGTTTCACTGGAGAACCACCTAGCCCTAGGGTTGCATTCATCCAGAACTGCTGCCCAATTCCTTGATAAAAAGATGCCGTATCAGTCGCAGATATGAATTCGTCGTTGTAGAGCAAGAAAACCCCAATCCCATCATAATATTCATGTCATAATATATATATATATATATTAATTATGATATGTATATATATGTTTATAATGATTATGGATTTATGATATATATTATGATATATATATATATATATATATATACACACACGCGTATCTTAGTTATATACATCATAAATAAAGCATTCATATCTACATCATATCCAGCCTCCTCCTGGCTATAGTCTCGTATATCTTGTCAACACTTCCACATATATATACACGTCTTAGATACATAACTATTATATATATATATATGATAAATATATATTATAAACATATATCATAAATATGTAAACCCTCTTTTGTGAATTTATGGACTAAAAAGAAGGTTTTATAACGTTTCAAGTTATTTTTAAAATTTTTTTAAAAAATAGGGATTTCAACAAAATTTTGCAAATCAAAATAAAATAATATGCTATTCTTTCCTCTGTGTATTTGGCTCTCATTCTTCTCATTTTTCAGAAACTTGTTTTCTTCATTTCTCTTCCAATTTTTTGTCAAATTACTTCAAATTTTTGTTACCAAATGATTATATGTCTTCTCCTCTTCTATTGGGCATCAATTTTGGGCTAGATAAGGTAAGAAATAGCAAGGATGAAATTTAGATTTTTAAAAAAATTTGAGGTTTTTTCGATTAAAGGGCTTATACAGGTTATCAATAAACCTGTTAACTCATTATAAATATAATTTTAAGGTTTTGAGCATGTTGAAACTTAGGGTTTACTTATAAACCTTGTTATTCAAACATAGGGGTAAAATAGTTATTTAATGACATTCATTATCAAACATACATGATTTAAGATTTATTTGACATATTAACGATGCTTATGAGAATTTAAGTTAGTGTAATGAAATAATTAACATTGACTTATTTGTAAATTTTTTAAAATCTGAAAAAGGAATCAAATTGCAAAGTTTTAGGGATTAAATTGCAAGATTTTCAAACAGTAAAAATTGAGTGACTGTAGCAAGTCACTGTAGCATCGGTCTACTGGTTGGAGGAAGCGGTTAACCATTAGAATGCTTTTTGGGGGGGACTTTGTAATTGTCGACCAGTTGGAGGAAGTGGTCGACCGATAGTGAGCATGCTTGACAGACACTATAGCGCACTATAACATATTATTCATAGCACTAATTATCATAAAAATTTGGTATTTTTGAGATTTTTCAAGCATTTTAAGGGCTTTTTGGTCTTTTCACTCATTTATCTATATAAACCCAACCTCCCTCACTTGTTTCACTTTTTTTCTCTCTCAAAACACCCAAAATCCATTTTTTCTCTCTAAATACCGTCTCTCACTTCTCTCTTCGATTTCACATTTTTTTTCCAATTAAATTCAAAATTTTCACCACCAAATGAATCCTCATTGTATTCTCTTCATATTGATACCAATTTGGGCTAAGAAAAGTAAGAAATGAAGACGAATAAAAATGAGTTTCGACTCAAATTTAGGGCTTTTTCGATTAAACGACTAATTGAGGCTTTTAAGAGTTTCTAAAGAGTACTAGTAAGTTTAATTACTCATTATAAGTAAGATTTTGAGAATTTGAGCATATTGAAAAGTTAGAGTTTACTGTTCATCCAAATTTAAATTGGTTTTCTCATAAAAAATGTAAATTGTATTGATTTGCGTTAATTGAAAGTATATAATGTTATATATATGAGTTGAATATTACTTGGAACGTGTAAAACTGTTTTAGACGGAAATAGGAATTTGGGATTTTATGGAATGATGTTTTGGAAATGTTAATGACATTAAAGTGCTAATAATTGAAGTGTTGTGATAAAAATATATGTGAAATTAAGATAATTACGGCCATGAGATTCCGTTATTGGGAATCGAATAAATGGTCTCATTAGTAAAATCTCATAATGTAACATGTGTCCAACTAAAGAATTGTGGACAAGTTATACATGAATATCGCATTTAGTGCATGTTATAATGATTTGGAATATTGAAATTAATAAGACTATACATGATAGTGCCGAACACAAGATAGTGGAACTTAGTGGGCGCGAGGAGTAATTGTAAGGGTGGTAACCCTCTCTTATCTGTGAATGATTTGTACATACATAAGTAGTAAATAAAATGCATGTGATATGTATATGTATACATTTGTATGTTAAACATATGTTTTGAGGGATTCGAACCACTAACCTAAATGAATTCCTATTAAGGCTTTTTTCAAAGGGATAAAATCAACACACCTTGGCGAACATCAAATTTCCACACACACACACCCTAATCTAGCATACATAGTGGTCTTTATACTCATTTTTCAAAACAATGCCCTTTATATACCCTATAGAACTGCTCCAGCTTGGCCTATAATTAACACCATTCTACAAATTCCAATGCAGAAACACACAATAGTTAACCATTTCAACTTTACTCACACACATAGTTTGTCTTTATTTATCAATCTTGGTTTCAAATGCAAAGCCTCTTCACAAACTCCATAATCACAGAAACGATAATTAGAAATGCACGCACACAAACATATTAAAAACATAGGGCATTATCATAGAAAAACATCAAACTTAAATCCCAAAACTCCAAAACAAATAAAAAAAATGAAGAAATATCTAACCTTGTGCCAAGATCAACTTGTCTCAAAAGAGAATTATTAAGCACAACCACCTTTGAAACCGACGTCTTCAGAGCCTTCTCTTGATCCTTTAGGTGCCCAACTTTTGCCAAAAACGCAACAATATCAAGAGAATTAAGAATAACCGCAAATCTTTACTGCCTCATTTAGCTATTTTAGACTCTACCGTCTCTGTCTCGTAGAACTCCACCAGTTCTGGCTTCCCCACCGTCAGATCACCTATCATGTGATAGACAATTACCGATGCCATAACAATTTCTCAAAAAAAGCTTACTAAAACAAACACATAAACTTAATAAAATGAAATCGTTTTCTTGCAAATCCAAACCTGTCTCCTCTCATCTTCATGGCTTTTCCACCTCCTCTCCTCTTTCATTTTTTCTTCTCAAATCCTCCATTCTCCTTCGTATCCTCTATTTTCTTCTCTTTATTTTCCCTCTTCACATTTGGCCAAGACCCATTTTGCGTCTCCTCCATTTTCTTCATGTGTCTATTCTTCGCTTTTTGCCTTCCTTTTTCTCAAACAAAAAAATGTAGAATCAACTAGAAATGTCTAAGTTTCAGATTTTTTATTTTAGCATAAATAGGTTTGGGCCAAGGCTATGGCTTTGGGTCTTAAATTAATATAAAGTGGGCTTGGGCTTAATTTGGTTTTATTAAACCCCACTTGATTTTATATAATGGCCCTTTTTTTTCTAGTACTTGGTATTATATTATAATTATCATAGAAAAAAATGAGGTCATGATAGAGTTATAATACTAAAATTTAGTTTCACTCATAATTCGTATTTTATGAAATATCACACGAAAAAAAAACATATATGTCTCTCAATTTTTTACTAAACTAATACCCATAAATAATAAACTTGTCAAACTAAAAAAAAAATTCATACAAACAAAACAAATAACAGTTAATCATAATCTCATCATACACATACACAGAGTAGCCCCAAAATGACAAAGCACCTAGACACATGGCACAAAAATCTTACCTTAGATAAATTCATTGATATACCATCCTCAGAAACAACGTGCCTTTAAAACTTGATTTCTAACATCCAAAAATCACATAACCACCATTCGAATGAATTGTAAAAATTGGTAATATGTATGAGACTAGATTAATGCAGAAGTCTATCTCATTTTCTTTTTCGTGCGTTTACTAATATATTCCGAAACTATAATTCATCAAATTTTAACCCTTGTCCATTTTTATTATTTATTATTTTATTTTATTTTATTATTTCTTTTTTCTAGTTCTTCTTTTAACTCCTTTTATTCGTGGTGGCACAATTGCTACAAAGGTTATTGAATAGTTAATCCTATATGCAACCTAAAACTTGACTCATTTGATGTCCAATTTTGGTCCCGCCTTAAACTTGACGCAAAGAGTTTCCTCATTAATGAACTCGGGAACAAACGCAAAGATTTTTCACAAATAAATTTTAATCTTCTCAGTAGATATTTCTATTAGCTCCACATTTTTTTCTATCTTCCTTTTATTGATTTTATAACATAAAGATGTTCGACACTTTTTATTGTATCAGGCTTCGTATGGAGCCATACCAATGCTAGCTTGATAACTGTTATTATATGCAAATTTAAGCAAAAATACATACTTATCTCTACTACCTTGAAACTTTATAAAGCATACCTACAACGTATCTTGGCTAAGCTACTATCTTACATATGTCTTTCCCTGATCTGATTCACTAATGTGAATCTCACAACAAAATTGGCTACCAAGACTTTAACATCATCATAATTTCAGGCTACACCCAAAGCCTTCAATTCTACCAACAAGATATGTATGCTGCTCGAACAAATACTATTATAACAAAAGATTTCTTACTTTAAAGTATCTATTACTACATTAGCTTCCCTAGATAGTCCTCGATAATCAAGTTATAATCCTTAATTAACTCGAGCCATCTCTACCGTCTCAAATTCAACTTTAAGTATTAGGCATGCTCTCTCTTATTTCTAGAATACACCAAAATATTATTAATAAAAACGACCCCAAACTTGTCCAAGTAAGGGTGAAAGACACAATTCATAAGATTGATAATGTCCGGTAGCATTTGTCAACCCAAATGGTAACAAAATCCTAGATCTTTAGCTAATCTCATTATGTTAAACACAATCTTTCTGAGCAATCTTTACCCTAATAGTATTTATACTACTAATTTCTAGTTTAAGATAGATAAATCTCGATAATTGCTAAAAATTCAGTTGCCAATACAAAATATACTAATATACCAATGGATCGATTGATATGTCTAAGAAATAATAATCTAATTGCAAGATTCAAGAAATAGCAACGAAATCCATCAATCGAAATTAGACATTTCCTTTAAATCAGAGGTGTTAAAAGATACATCTTCCACTCTAAATCTCACTGGATGCAATTAGTAATTGAAAAATTAATTAAATTCATGAGAACCTTAAACAGTGTTGACTTGTTAAACCCCATTCAAAATTGTCCAAAGTTTTAAAATAGTAATTGCATTTCAATCATTTGACTTAAATCAAATAATTGAATGAAAATCTCTAAGACTGGTACAGTAATATTAAATTTAGTTTATTTATCAACTTAAAACAATGTCGTTTCTCACAAGGCACGTAAAGTACTGATTTTTGAATTCTCTTAGAAAATTATCTCAAATCAACTATGACCCAAATCTGCCTAACATATTTTATCACCAAGTAGCAGTACTATCTTGCAACAATCGTACAATCACTCTCAACTTATCATCATCTGCAATAGCGTTATCTTGCAGATATGGGTATTATAATACGCCATAAAAGCTATCTACATCTTTGGTGGCACATTTGCTGACATTTCTATCCTAGACTGTAGAAATGGAGCTGGTTGTTCCGATTGAGAAAACTGAGGTACATGTCAGGAATTTACCGATTTCTCTTCGGGTAACGGTACTCTACGAGGTCTACTTCTTCCTCTTCCCATACGCGGAGTAAGTATGCCTCTTTACTTACTACAGAAAGAAACTAAGCTCGATCATATATGCTTTACAATAGCATATATGTATCTATGACTTAACTCACTTAATGTCCACTGAATAATAAAAAAAATTATTTTCAAAACTATGTTCAACCCATTTTAAAATATCAAACTATTTTCAAAACATTTGAAAACCCTTTTCAAACAAGGCTCTAATACTACTCTAGTTGTCACACTTTGAATCTGGGGTCTACTCGTGATAACTACCACAAACTTTCATGATACACCTTATATACTCAAAATGTATCAACAAAGCCTGCAAGACTTTCCTTTTTCTTGTCAATTATCAAAACTTAAAAACATAATAGTTTATAAAACAATAATTCTCATCCATAATCATTATCAAAGAATTAATCATTTATGATCAATTCATCCATAATACATATCAAATCTATAAAATATCATTAAGAAAATTATTTGCATTCGGGTAAAATAAACATAAACATTTACATTAACCGTTTAGTTTACAAATACATTACAAAAATCAAATACATTTATCAAGTGGGACAAGATATATATATATATATATATATACATGTGAGTCAAGAGAAGCCTACCTAGAATGCCGAAGGCTCTCAACAACTACTATCCCGGCTAGTGTTAATGCGCTTAACCTAAAAGGTGAAATAGGTTGAGGAGTGAGTATATAAATATACTCAGTGAGTAAATAAGTACATACAAATATACATACATACACACGTATTTTTAAAATTTAGATATTGGGATTTACTTTTCAACATATACTCAAAGTATATATTGAAATTAAATAACTAGAAAATATTTCATTGAGCTGCAAATAATTTTAAACAACCATCTGAACTGGCCATATCTTCTTGACCACTACCTTGACTGAGGTAACTACGAAACCATCAATGAGTCTTTAATACACAAAATCATATGTAATGAATTCTTATAAAATCGAAAACTATTTATTATGTTTTATAAAAATTATTTATTTTTGCAAAGTATGCATTTATAAAATACTGTTCATCTTACTAATATTAGCATCGAGTAGTCACTTAGTGACAAAGTAACTGCTGCCCAGTTTGTTGATAAAAGATGTAATTGTATGGAGTTGCTACTTTATAATAGAGACAATGCGAGAGAGCAAGCCTTCTGCATAACGTCGTAAATTTTGGTAAAGAAATTGATATGTAGCTTCATTGCGATAGACGACTTCACATTAATAAAATGATTGAAAATTGTTTCACATAATTACACCTAAATGATATGTTTTAAATAATTTCTCTCTTGACGTACAATTATTTTTGTGAAACCTAAACAACCTAATATTTATTAAACCAATATTGTCTCACTCATTTTTTTTTCTTTTAAAAAAACATTGTTTAACCCTTCTAAATATCAAACTTTCACATACAAACTTATTTCCTTTATAAATTTTCTTTCATTCATATTTTATCAAATAATATTATGATGTTTTTTCTTCATGTGTATCTAAATAGATATTCAGTAAACAAGTGGTTATAATCTTAAGAAAAAAAAATTCCACCTCTTCTGCCAAATCCCTAATATTTAGTTTTTCCCATAGTGGAGAGAAGGTTCATAAGCACCAAGAAAAAAATATCTAAATATTGTTAAATTAAATATGAAAGAAAAAAAATGATCATTTCATGTAAAAGTTTGATATTTGGACAATTGAAGCAAAATTAATTTAATAGATATGAGATTAAAGTTTCAAAAAAAAATAACTGTATCAAAGGGTGAAAAAAAACAATGCATAATAGCCAATTAAACTCGAGAGAAGTAAGTGGACATTATTTGAAACATATAATCTATGAGTAATTATGTGAAACCTCATGAAAAAACTCCTCAATTATTTTTTATATTCTCAAAAAAATAAAATAAAATGCATATAATAATAATATAATACAATACCATCACATTAATTTTTATAGATAAAATATATATCTTTATTATTTTTAATACTCTTGATTTAATAGTAAATAGTAGCACTTATTCATAAATTTTATTTATAACAAGATTGTTAACTTATTATTCCATTATTAATATAAAATTAAGTAGTATTTATCAATCACTCACATTATTTACCAACATTAGTTGAAAAGCAAACTTTCTATCCATACTTTTGAGAAAATGAGCTGAGTTAGGATTTAAAATTTATTGATCAATTAATCCACATCAATAATATCTGAAGGATTTGATTAAAGAGACTCAACCCACATTAATCATTATTGGATATTTGACTTTCTCAGAATCATGGGATTACAATTAGAAGAATCCAAATTCCACTAATATAGAATTTCTGCTTTAAGTAGAGTTTGTTTCCTATTATATCTCCTTGTAATTAGTTGTAATTTTTGTATTTATAGCCATGTAAACCCTATTAATTAAAATTTAAGTAAGAGAAATTATTTTTCACAAAATTTCCCATGGTATCAGGGTAAAAAGATTTTATTTTTTTTCTGAGAAACATTCTAACATTTCTTCATCATTTTTATGGCCTTCATCGTCGATCATCAAAGTTTTTTCTATGACTTTTGGCCTTAATAGCCAACAACTCTTCAAGTCTTAATTGCCCCTCTTTTTTTTGATTTCATTATCATCTTCAACTCAACATGTCTGAAATCACCATATCACAAACTACTGCCTAAACTGAGGAGGCCACCTTTCATCAATCATCAAGTGACTTGCAGATCATTCAGGTTACTTACAGATTGAATGGAAAGAATTACTTAAAGTGGTCCCAATTTATTTCACACTATTTGAAAGGCAAAAGGAAGCTCAGCCATCTCTTAGGAACCAATCTAAAGGAAGGAGACCCGCGGTTCGAAGCGTGGGATGAAGTGGATTCTATGATCATGTCGTGGCTATGAAACTCTATGAATCCCGAGATCAGTGATACCTACATGTTTTTATCCACAGCTAAAGATATATGGGATACGATCCGACAAACATATTCAAAGGCTCATGACATGGCTCAATTATACGAGATAAGGTTAAGACCAGTGCTATAAAACAAGGTAATAAAACTATTACCGAATATTATACTTTACTGCAAAACTTATGGCAAGAACTTAATCATTATAGGTGCATTGAGACTAAATGTCCCGAGGATGCTGCAATATTAAAAAATTTTATTGAGAAAGATCGAGTCTATGACTTTCTTGCCGGTATCAAAGTTGAGTATGATCAAGTTAGAGTTCAGATTCTCTGTAAGGAAGAAGTTTCAACTCTAAGTGAGACCATCTCTCTGATTCATAATGAAAAAAGTTGTAGGGGAATTATGCATGAACCACAAATACTAGAAAACTCGGCATTGGTCACAAAAATTGAACCACTGTCGATCCAAGACAATGTAAGGACAAATTAGTCAAGACCTTCAAGATGGGACAATAAAGGTAACATTTGGTGTACCTACTATAAAAAGTCTCCACATATGAGAAAGAAGTGTTAGAAGCTAATGGAAAACCACTAAGCAAGGAGTGGGACTATCATAGAGGGCAACAGAAAAGCTATGCTAATTTCACCACAACTCAACCAAGTCAAGACAAATCTCAAAACCAGATTAAGTTCAATAAGGAAGAGATTGAAAAGCTAAAGGGGCTTCTGGAATCGCTGAAAAAACATAATAATGCATGCTTTCTTGCACTCTCAAGTAAGTTTCCCATTTCTCAAGATTAAATGCCTCAGATGAACTTATTAGGAATCTTTGGGTTATTAATTCATGAGCCACCGACCACATAACTCACTCTTCATTATATTTTAACACTTACACACCATGTCCAAGCAATCGAAAAATAAGAGTTTCTAACAGCTCTCTCATTACTGTAGCTAGTCTAGGAGACATCCATATTAGCCCGTCTCTTATACTAAAAAATGTCTTTCATGTTCCTAAATTAACCACCAACTTGATTTCCATAAAAAAACTAACCCAAGATAGAAACTGTAACGTGGTTTTTTTATCTTTTTTACTGTCTATTTCAGGACCAGGATTCGAGGAAAAAGATTAGACTTGTTAAGGAGAAGAATAGGCTTTATTATTTAGAAGATACTGACAAATCAAATATGATCTCGGATCAATTATCTCTGTCATTTTTTTCAACATCTAATAAAGATGCTATTTGGCTTCATCATTTTAAAGTCTTAAAAATTATGTTTTCTTCCTTGTTTAGTGGATTGAGTATTGAGAATTTTCATTGTGATGTGTGTGAATTTGCTAAACACAAACGTGTATCCTTTTCAAGTAGTAATACAAGAAGTTCAGTCCCATTTTATTTGATTCATAGTGATATATAAAGACCCTCCATAATTCCGAATGTTTTTGGTTCAAGATAGTTTGTCTCATTTATCGATGATTGCACTAGAGTTTCTTAGATTTTTCTCCTCAAATCAAAATCTGATGTAAGCAATGTACTTTAAAACTTTCATAATATGATTCAAAACTAGTTTAGCGTCAAAATCAAAAGATTTCGATCAGATAATGCTCGAGATTATTTCAATAAAACATTGTCTCCATACTTTTAAATAGAAGGAATCATTCATGACACTTCTTGTATTAATACCCCTCAACAAAACGGTGTTGTCGAAAGAAAAAATGGCCATTTGCTAGCTACAACCCATGCCTTTATTTTCCACCAAAATGTTCCAGAAACCAATTGGAGGGAAGCCGTACTTACAGCAGCATACATCATTAACCGATTACCTTCAAAGGTACTAGGGTTTAAAACACCAATGAAGAGTCTTTCTCATTTTTATCCAGATCTAAAAACAACCAATAACCTCATTTTAAGAATTTTCGATTGCACTACTTTTGTCCATATCCATAGCCACAATATAAGGAAATTAAACCCAAAAGGGTATAAGTGTTACCATCCACCTACTAAGAAGTTATTTATCTCTATTGATGTTGCATTTGAAGAAAAAAAAATCATACTTTACTTATCTTTATCTTCAGATAGAGTTTTTATCAATTAGTGAAGATAAAAACATGGACTTATTCTTGCTCGACCTACCTTTAACCTCACACTTAAAACCGAAGTTAGTTCAACCCGTGTCTTCTATATCTCCCCCTCAAACCGAGTCACCATTACCATCAGATTTGCGATAGAACATAATGAACTTTGTGACTCTATAAGATTTACACAGGTATATTCAAGACAAAGAAAACCGAAGCCTAATCCTGCACAAGTTCAAGATTCAACTCCTAATCTCAAGAATGAGGTAAGTACAATTCTATATTCTCTTCAATTAACACATGATTGCGAACTTCCTATTGCCATTACGAAAGGAAAAAGAGAATGTACTAAACATCTATTGTATATTTTGGCTAAGTTTGTCTCATTTAAAGAATTCTCACCATCACATAGAAGTTTTTTAGTGAGTCTAAATACTATTCTCATTCCTAATATTGTATCTGAGGCATTATTTAATGAGAAATGGAAAATTTCCATGAGTGAACAAATGCAGGTACTAAAGAAGAAACAAACATGGGAGGTCATTGACTTACCACCAAGAAAGAAGTTTGTAAGATGCAAGTGGGTGTTCACAATGAAGTATAGGTCAGATGAGACTCTAGAGAGATACAAGGCGAGACTCATGGCAAAGGGGTATACATAAACCTATGGTATTGACTATCAAGAGATATTTGCTCCAGTTGCTAAGATGAGTACAGTAAGAGTTTTGTTGTCGCTAGCTGCTAACTTTGATTGGTATTTAAAGCAATTTGATGTAAAAAAAAAATTATTTTTCTTTACAGCAAATTGGAATGGGAAATATACATGGATATCCCTTCAGGTTTTGAGAAAGATCTGAGAGAACAAAATTTTCAAATTGAGGAAAGCATTGTATGTTCTTAAACAATCACCAAGGGCTTGGTTTGGAAGATTCACCAAGGTAATGCTTGCCACCATATACAAACAAAGCCAAGGAGATCACACGCTCTTCATAAAATACTCAAATGCAGGGAAAATCACAGTTCTTCTGGTATATGTAGACGACATAATTATAACAGAAAATGATTAAAAGGAGAAAGAAGTCTTGAGAAAATGTCTCGTCAAAGAATTCGAAACAAAAGAACTTGAGAAACTAAAATATTTTCTAGGAATTGAAGTAGCTTATTCCAAGGAAGGTATCTTTATTTCACAGCAGAAGTACATGACTGATCTCTTATGGGAAACAAGGAAGTTAGCATGTAGACTAGTCTTCACACCAATTGAACAAAATCACTTGAAGAAGCAAATGAAAGTCAAGTCATAGACAAGGAAAAGTATCACAGATTGGTAGGAAAAATTATATACCTTGCTCATACAAGGCAGACATTGCATATACCGTGAGTGTGGTTAGCCAATTTATCATAGCCTAAGAGAAGTTCATCTACAAGCAGTCCACAGAATACTTCACTATCTAAAGACTAATCCTGGCCAAGGAATTTTGTTTAAAAGAAATACTGGACTAGCCCTTGAAGCATACACAAATACAGATTAAGCAAGCTCACTAGTTGATAGGAGATTCACAATAAGTTATTGCACTTTCCTTAGAGGCAATCTTGTGACATGGAGGAGTAAGAAACAGAATATTATGGCAAGATCATGCACAAAGGCAAAATTTAAGGTGATGGCTTAAGGAGTATGTAAATTATTATGGCTCAAGATAATCTTGGAAGACTTAAGGATCAAATGGGAAGGACAAATGAAATTGTTTTGTGACAATAAGTCTACTATCAACATTGCTCACAATCCTGTTTAACATGATAAAACAAAACACATTGAAATAGATAGACACTTCATAAAAGAAAAGTTGGATAGTGAATTACTCTGTACTTCATACGTCTCAACCAACAACCAACTCGCAGATGTGCTCACAAAATGACTTATTAATAAGGCATTTCAAAGACTTATATCCAAGCTTGGAATGAAAGATGTATATTCACTAGCTTGAGGGGGAGTGTCGAATATTTGGCTTTCTTACAATCATGGAATTACAGTTAGAAGAATCCAAATTCCACTAATATAGAATTTCTACTTTAAGTAGAGTTTATTTTCTATTATATTTCTTTGTAATTAGTTGTAACTTTTATATTTATAGCCATGTAAATACTATTGATTAAAATTTAATTCAGAAAAATTATTTTTCACAAAAGTTCTCAATCATATTATTTTCAAAAGAGAACCATAGAAAAGCAGGAAAGAAGGTAATGACAGTACAATTTTGTTTGTAATTTGATAAAAAGAATAGATAGGAAATCTCATACTATTGCATCTTAAACCATGAAACCAAATTTCAGAAATTAAAAAAAAAATCAGATCTGAACAAACAATGTAGGACAAGATTAACTACAAGCTGTTCAAAATGTCCAAACAAAACTAGACAAGCAAATTGTATGTCCAAGTTTGCGAATGTTACAGTGAATATGTAGCCAAACCAATGTCCAAAGAATTGCTGCAGGGTAGGTTGATTTTGCTGTAAAGTAATTTTGAAAAGATTCTACAAAATTCCTAAAATTGTCTTTGATAGTTAAAATCACTTTTGACTCTTCTAATAACTACGGGTGACAATATTGGTTGACGTAACGTATTTAATAAAGATAAATATAATTTGTAATTGTATCAAAAATTAAAAATATTAATTCAATATAATTATTAAATAAGTTATAATCAAACCATTTACTTACTATTTTTTGTGGTATATTATTAATATATGTATATTTTTAATTTTTTATAGTTGACCCAAAAGTGAAAAATTATTTTTCACTTTGGGAATTTGAAGAGAAAATATTTTGGTCAAAAGCGATATCATGTTAAGTAGTTGACCCAAAAGCTTAAGTTATCATATAAGAGCTCAAACAATTGTATTAAGCCCTCTAACAATACACTCTGGATACCTGACAGACAACATTGACTCAGCATGAATGGAGCAACTTAACATGAACATTTATCACAGCAGCAAGCAATTTCACTAGGGAAAACAACTCTGGAATGTTCTTTGAACATAAAATTTCATCAATTTAAGCTAATCAATTAAATTCTACAAATTTGTAGAGGAAACAGGTGATTACCAACAGGTTCAAGAAGCCATCTTTCTGCAACAACTGTTGTGGTGGTCTGATCAGTTTCAGAAGCATGAACAACCCCAAAATTTTTGTTTCTCTTTGCTTCAATTCGAAGGCCCTTCAGATGCTGTGTAAGAATGCTCTTAGAGGAATGAAAAGGGGCTGAATTAGAAACCAGAAGAGAAGCTTTAGAATGACAAATGGATGGTGATACTGATGATGAAGTGGTTGAGCAGCCCAGAAGCTTGGGTTGGGAAAGAGACTGACAAGTTATTTCCATTGGTTCTCAAATTTGTTAAGGGATTCAGCAGGAAAGAATTGAGTAGTTTTGCCTTTTATTAGAATTGAGTGGATAAAATAACACATGCAATTGAAGATTTAGAGAGTGTGGCAGCCATTTAATGCTCTGAAAAGGAAGAATAATATTGGAAAATTATTAAAAGTAATCACTTTTATTTTATTAAATTAATCAGTTTTATAATTTATTTATTTAAAAAGTTAAAATATATATATATATATATTTAAATAAAATTAATTTTAAAGTGACTTAAAGACACTTTTGGTCGCCCAAATAGCTTTGCACGCCCAAATTGCTTTGGACAATTCAAATTAATAATCGAAACTGGAAAATAAAATTTTAAATTTTTATATTTATATAAATATCGAATAATAATAAATTATTTCAACATCTGGCATATTGGTACAATAATTTTGTTTCTAAGTGAGGACCAATATGTATAATTTCAAATAATTGAATACTAATTTGTTAATTATGAATATTTCAGGGCAATGGGGACAGAAAGTATAATTTTTTAATAGACCCCAAACATTTGAAATTAATGAATAATAATAACATATTTTAAAAGTGGACATATTGGTACTCAAATAAACTAAACTTACGGGTATGAATATGCACTATTTTGAAATATTTTATTATTATTTGTTAATTTTGAAAGTTTGGAATCAATTCAAAATAAAAAAATCGTTAAATTTTATAGAATAGAGGGTATATTTGTTCAAATATATATTTTTTAATTTTTTACTAAATGAATTATGAAAGTAGTTATTTTAGTAAAATAAAAAATAAATGTGACTAGTTTAAAAAATTTTCCAAAAATATCTTCCCATAGTTAAAATTCATGGGCATAGGCATTTGAACAATGAAGAAGAAAACACAAAAGATAACATACTTTAAGCATGATAAATTTAATACCAAGTTGATTAGTGCAAATTGTAATATTTAGCAGGCCATTAATTTTATAAATATTATTATTAAGTT
>JAXCLQ010000005.1:965309-1022620 GCA_035584115.1 Cedrela odorata | reverse complement strand
TATATATATATATATTGTTTAACTCTACCATATTATATATAATTAATACATTACTTAAAATTTTAATAATGAAAATTAAAATCACATCGTTGATTGTGAAAAATGAATATATAATTAATTTAAGTAAGCATATATGAGAAAAACAAACATAAAATAATAAAAAAATAATCTGATTTGTCACTCAGAGTTGCTGCACTGAATGATGCCTTCCCCCAGAAAAAAACTAATCTCTGTCTCTTTCTGATTATTCTATAATGGATTTCATTTTTGTTTCTCGTAACTTCAAATTCTAAATAATTTTGGAGGCAGCAAACATAATTCAAGTCAGCAATTTGGTAGAGTTGGTGTGATAACGTAAATCAAATTATTATTAATGACATTCCTAACGAGAAAGAGATTTTATTGTCTGTTAATGCGACCAAGTCAAAAATTATCAAAGTGTTCATGAAAAGTTGTATACAATTTTTATTATGATATTCTAAGAATTATACCTTAATCAATATGGAAAATATGTCAAATCATGAGTAAAAATATTTTTATGAAAATTAAATCTTTTAATTCTAAAATAAATTATTATTTTTTATGAAAAAATAAACTATTTTTCTCATAAAGTAAAATAAATAGTTGGGGCATTCATGAAATACATTTTAGTTTGCTTCTAGTTTGAACCTGCTCCCTCCACTTAGGATTTATATTTGTAGCCAATGACCATAACCATTCAGAATATCAAAATAAGGTCTAAATAATGTTTAATTATAAATACAAATATACCCATATTTTTTTATAATAAAAATTAGATAAATACATTTAAAATCATAATAATAAAAAATCTAATTGTGTTAGGGTAAAATCTCAATTGATTTTTTAAATAATTACAATGTAGAAGAATCTTATAGGATAAGCTTAACGACAATTTCTTCCAACCAAATATTAAATGAAATGCGTTCGTACCATTAATAAATTTCAATTTGGTAGAAAATATTATTCTCTCCATTACGTAATCCGCTTAATTTCGGAGAGAATAATAAGCGATAAGAATTGTCAATAACACTTAAATAATTGATAATAAGATCTCTCAAGTCCGAAACATCACGATCCAAAAGATCAATTGCACTTCACCACGTGGAAGAGGTTGGCGGACTTTAAGCTGGGCATTTAAATTCAACAGGTAGACGCGTCTTTGTAAGTTGAAACTCTTAATTTTTATCAAAAATAATTATTTTTTACTTAAATTATGGAATTTGATGTTAGATATACAACTTAAGGGTAACTAAAGCCTAATAAGTTATAGGTCCAAGCTAAGGATTCATAAAGAATGGAAAAGCCACAAGTCTAATATGACCATAGAGAACCTTAGGAGTAGTAAGAGTCGAGGCTTATTAAGGTCGTATTAAAGGCTTCGGGGTTTGAACTTCATTTTAAGACCAGCTTCAATAAGGTCTCAGGTACATTTGATAAAAGTTTTAAACATGCAATACCTGATTTCATCTTAGGTGTATAAAAGAACCTCAAACGAGGAATTCTGAGACCTCTTCATAGCTACGCATTAACGGAAGACTCGTTTCTTTCTCAAATTCTTTCGAATTCTTCCATAATAAAAATTCTTAATCTAGTGAACGTATTTCATAATAAAGATTCCTATGCCCAATAGATACACTCTGCAAGAAAGGATCGAGATCCCTTAAAATCTGAAAAGCCGATGTTCACCAAATAAAATCTCTATGATTTTCGTACGAAGAGATTCTTGTTTCCAGATTCCATACATTTTTACTAAATTTGAGAAATATAAACATCTATAAAAGAAGGTTAAGGACAACCAGGTACGCATTATGAAATATTCATGTTATGGGCCTATATTTTCCTTGACCATTCTTTTCTCTCTCTCATAACATAAAGCAAAATCTTGACTAGGGATGACAGCAGATCGGGTTTGGGACAAATATCTCCAAACCCACATTCGCATCCACAAAAAAAGTTCAATACCATACTCGTACCAAACCTGTAGTAGGTTTGATAATTTATTACCAAATCCATGCGGATATTCGTGAATTTTTAGCGGGTTTTTAATAGGATTTTCGGTATTAATTTAAAATAAAATACATCAATCCCATAAAATTAAAGAAATTTATGAATTAATAATGATAAATAAATAAAAAGTTAAAGATATTAATTTTGGAATAATAACATGTATCAATAGTTCAAAATTAATATCTCTAACTTAAATTAAATAATTTAATTTAAAAGTTTATATATATATAATTTAATAATTAGAATAAATAAATAAATATGTATTGCATAAAATGATTGTTGTAGAATAAAAATATTTAAAAAAATGATTAACAATGAGATAGTATAATAGACAAATAGATACAAATAGATGTGGACAAAAAAATAGGTATATTAATATAAAAATGACGTCGTTTTGGTAGTTTAAAAAAAATATATCCGCTGATATACTCACGGATATTTGTCCGTATCTATATTCGTCCCAAAGTCTTTGCGGGTTTTAAATTTATTTACCAAATGCATACCAAACTCACTAAAATGCATACCAAACCCGTACTATAAAGAGCGGGTAGGAGTAGGTTTGCAGACAAAATTACTATCTCTAACCCTGACTTAAGCATCGAAAGGTTTTCGCTGGAAAATTGACTTTCAGCCCCTTAGCTTTTTGTCGTGTTTGCAAATTGAATAAGCTATCAAGCAAAAAGACGAAGATTGTTGCTGATGCATAGCATCCAATGAATGATTTTTGCTGCATCAATACTAGGCATTGCAAATAAGATGGCATACATCCTTTAAACAATCAATTTTTATAATTTTCAAAGTTATTTATTATATATTTCAACTATCCACGTAGTGAGTGCCACCACAATTGGAATATAGTTTTAGAATAAATTTTAAAATATATAATATTACTCTTCGAGAATATTGTTGTTCATGGTTCAGTTCTATCATAGAAAAATCAATTAAAATTTTCAAAAATATTATTTACTATATTCTTGTTAAAATTAAAATTAAAAATTACTATTCACCATTCGATTATCTATAGTTGAAATTCAAAGATACTATTCTTACATATTGTTTAGTATCAAATAAAATTATTTAAAATTTAAATCTTGTTTTAATTTGAATTTATCTAATTTATTAAAAAAATTGAAACGTGTATATTATTTAACATAGCAAAAAATTAAAAATATTTTAATTAAAAAATAATATTTTGGTGGCTCTTGTATCAGTTCAGAGAATTTTATCATATAAAAACTTCTTTATAAGGTATTCCTTCATTAATAAATTATTGTCTCTCTAATTTATTTTTACTTATTATACTAGAATTTTCTCATTGATTTGTTTTTTTTCATCTTTTTTTATTTCTTTCTCTTTAATCTAGACGCAACGAATTTTAACATGTCTTAATTTGTTATGTAAATATCTTTCACCTTTGATAGGCATTCTAAGATCTAAATATTATGATTTTCAATTTCTTAACCAAATCCCTTAAATATTAATAACGGACTCATTTTCGCTACTTACAATAGTCAATAAAACATGTCAATTCCGTCTAATTCAAATATGTTTTTATTTTTTATAATTATATTTGTCATTTTTTTCTACATGTGTTACTTGTAAACACAGCAAAAAGTGATAGGCACAATGCATGAAAATGTTCATGTTATTATTTAATTATGTTTCGGTTGTAACGCGTAAGTTATAGTTTACGAATTATTCTCTAACTTTTTATGTTGAAAATATCTTGTCATTGTTTTCTAAAACATCGAAAATGTTACTTTTGTTGAATTTCTTAGTTGCTATTTTCATTAATGAAATTAATGTTAGTGACGATATATATTTAGAAGTAATAATTCATGAATTAATTATCTCTTTTTACTTTCAATTAAGACATCGGAATTGCCCCTAATTGTTAACATGAACAAGTGGATATTATTTATTCTTATTCACCATTTAATAATGCTAGCCATTTCAAATAACATTGCGAACAAGATGGCATATATCGTTTAAACATTCAATTTTTATAATTTTCAAAGTTATTTATTATGTATTTCAACAATCCATACAGTGAGTGCCAACACAATTGGAATATATTTTTAGAATAAATTTTCAAAAATATAACATTACTCTTTGAGAATATTGTTATACACGGTTGGTTTTCTATCATAAAAAATCAATTAAATTTCCCGGAAATAATATTTACTATATTATTATTAAAATCAAAATTAAAATTACCATTCACCATTCGATTTTCTATAGGTGAAATTCAAAGAAACTATTCTTACATATTATTTAGTATCAAATAATTATTATTGAAAATTTGAATTCTGTGTTAGTATGAGTTTATCTAATTTATTAAAAAAAAAAAGAAATGTGTATATTATTTAACAAAAAAAATGTAAAAAATATTATTAATTAAGAAATAATATTTTGGTAGCTTTTGTATCAACTTGAAGGGTTTTTATCATGTGTATGTGAAGAGCTTTTTATAAAGTTTTTCTTTATTAACAAATTTGTCTCTATTTTTACTTTTTCTTATTACTTTAAATATTATTTTGGTTTTGCATCATTTTTTATATATTTCTCTTTAATTTAGATATAATAATTTTAATGTATTTTGATTTATTATTGTTAAGATTTTCAAAATTGACATTTTCAGAAAACTTGTATTTTTGTTACACATTTTGTTGCAACAAATTGGATAGTTTTTTGGACATCTATATTTTATTCTTCACGTGTAGGGAAATAGTTTTCGAATGATTTTAGTTAAATATAGACTTCAAGTTTAGCTAGAAAAATTATGTTGATAATTCTACAATCTAAAAAAAAGAATAATTATTTGAAAACAAGAGTTTTAATTAGATATACTTCTTCTTATTTACAAAGACTTATTCTTTGTAAGTTTAGAAAAAAAAATCATCATTGAACTATTCCTATTTATTGAAGGTATTTCAATGCCATTAAAGTGAGGATATCTCCTTAAGTCGAAAAATGTTTGACATATTAAAGCGAGAGGATCTCGCTTAACAAGTCCCCAAGAAAATTCAACGCAACGACAATAATATAAAGATGGAGTTTTTAGTTTTGTATAAGTCGATTGATATTTGTATCGTTTTGATTTTTTTAATAAATTATTTTCTCTAAGCGTAGCCTCGTAGTTGTAGGATTGAGAAATTCAAACCATATTAAAATTATTTGTTTTCTTTATTTACTTACTTTGTGGTGTATTATTTTAATTAATGGGATAAATTATTTAATATTGGTAAATATTTACTAAAAGAATCTTTCAATTGTGTTAAGTCTTTTGCTGTATAAATACCCTCAAGTGTTCTAAGATTTAAATATTAAATTTTTTACTTTCTTAACTAGGTCTTGTGAATGTGTTGCTCAAGGATTCCGTTAATGAAAAAAGATTTTAGCATTCTGAAGATAGGGAATACTTGGAGTGTGTGTCACATACTGATAAATTGGTATCGTGATGGCATAGAGGTAGAGATATCCTATCTTTATAAACCTCAGACAAAAATCTGTACATATAACTATAATGCAAAGAAATATAAATTATATGCATGAACCCATACCCATATACTAAAGGCTCCATGCCCATTAACACAATTTCAGACATAAATCATGATACTCATAAATAAAATGTTATATGCATAGAAATATACAGAAGACACACACTCATAATGTATATACATAATTAGGCATCGTGCCCAATTATACAAAACAGGCTACAAACATTAACTTCTAGGTGATTGTATGGAGAATCTGGAATCCCAATGCTCTTCATGAATATCTCCTAGAATCCTCTAAAAGAAAATTCTGTAATCACTGGAAATTGTGGTAGGGTGAGTTTTGGAGAAAATTTAGTGAGTGGATACTAAAATAAAAATTTTTAAGTAAATTCAGATTCGACATAAAATATTGTTTAAAGTTAAAATCAATTTCAGATAGAAATCATACCAATAGAACATCCACTGCATATTATAATAATTTTCAGAAATATCATTTCAAATAGTCAAATAAAAACAGAATAACATACAGGAATGTGTACAGATTTTGGGTCAGATATCAGACCGCTCTTCGCTCCCTACTTCTCACGTATACCGGTACCTCCATAGAGAATAAATCAGAATGTGTTTTCAAAGCACATAAACTTCTCCTTTTATGTCTCTCGGTTAGGATTAAGTAAAAATTGAAATACTAGTTAACATACTATCAGAAATATAGAAATTAGAAACAAAACACCATTCGAAATACAATGGTCTTCTTTTAGCCTCAAAACAATATCTCAACAACTCATCCACAACAATATACACATATAGCTCAAAGTAGGTCTCATTTTTCATATAAAGCACATTAAGTTTTACAAAATAATTTTAATGAAATGAAAAACATGTAAAAATTTCGTAAAAAAATGGAACAAAAACTCGATCACTAAGGGCTGGATAACCGCTCCCTCGGCGTATCTATAATATATTTATATTAATTATTAACATAATAATTGAAGTATACATGCTTAAAATTTAACTACATCATTGATGTATGACAAGAATTTTCCCCCTTTTTGAATTCTATTTTTTTCTACAATCCGAATCTAACGATTAATAATCGAAGTGTCGATTATTTTTAATTCACTATTATTAAATAATTCAGTACGATAACACATTATTTCGAAATCTAAATCAAGCGCAATGATACTATCACTATTCATATTTTTTGACAAAATTTAATTTCACCTAATTTAACAATTAATCAGTTTAATCCTAGCCTAACAAGTATAATCTACAAAAATTGTATGAGACGAATAGTATTTTTCGGCATAAATAGTAATTTTTGTCATGAACAGTACCCCTTGTGATGAACAATGAATTATTGAAAAATACATAAATACGACAATAACGAAGTTAGGAATCATACCGAAGGGTCAATTTAACCCTAGGACGTCCGAATTGCAAGTAATTTTAGAAATTTTTAATTTGTAAATAGTAATACTATTCTTCTTCAGGCTCAATCGTTAACCGAATCGCTCAAATGAAGCTCCTAAAGTGTAGTCCGTATCGTGTAAGTGTGATTTGTAGCAAGAAATGAAACTTTAATCGGTTAAAAATTGAGTAATTTAAAGGAATTGTAAAAAAAAATTAAAAATGAATGAAGAATGGGGTTACTGGACGAGGAAGAAGAAGGAATGGCAGTGTTCACATCTGCCTAGCTCAAATTAAAATAAAATTTAAGAAAATAACTATTTGGCCCCTGAAGAAAAATTAAGAAGAAATTAATAGGTAAGGGTAAATATATTATTTGTAGTTTTTCTATGTTCTAGGCTTCAATTCTCTCTCATTTGATCTTATATTTGACTCTAATTTAATTCATACCGATATTTATCGAGTCTTCTTTCAGCAAAAATAAACTGTTTATTAATCGAATTTTTCAGCCAACGCCGATTTTCATTTGAATATCGAGTGCGCGGATAAAGGTTTAAAAAAAAATTTTCTAAACTTAACAAATTGTTATTTAGTTACTTTCAATAGCTAATTAAATATTAATACAGATTTAATAGCTTAGTTTTTTAACATCTTGACATAAATTTTATAAAATGATAAAATTACTCCTCATATATAAAATGACCAAAATACCCTTAGTTTAAATTTTGGGATATTACAATGTGTCACTTGTCAAGATAGTCATATTTTAGTTCAAGTATTCTTATACTAAATCATCGGTTATAAGTTATTATTTACTACTGAAATATTTTGGTGACTCTTGTATCAGCCTAGAGAGTTTTTATTATGTGAAAAAAATTTCATAAGGTTTTTCTTCATTAACAAATTTATGCTTTTATGATTTAGTTTTACTTATTACTTTATAATTTGTTTATTGTTTTGGTTTTTACATCTTTTTTATTTGTTTTTCTTTGATTTAAAAACGACGAATTTTAACGTGTTTTAATTTGTTGAGCTAAATCTACTATTTTGTATAACACATTTTACCTCCTTCAAGTGTCTAAATCTTAGGTTTTTCACTTTCTTACAAAATCTCTTAAATATTAATAATAAACTCATTTTCGCTACTTGTAATAGTCAATAAGAATTGTCAATTCAATTTAATTCAAATAGCGTTATGCATATTTTTATATTCTAAGTTATTCATATTTTCTTCTATACTTTTAAATGAAAACAATTTGGTGAAAATTATGAGTCTTTAATTTTTAGTTTTTTAAACTTAGAGAATTAGTTCTTTTAAGTGATGTAAAGACATTCTTTAAGAGAAAGATTTGTACTAATTGAAGGGAGTTCAACGACATTAAGTAATGAAATATTACTGAATTTTTTACTAAATGAATTTCAACGTCATCAAAGTGAAGAGATCTTACTAAGTTGAGGAGAGTTTGACATATTAAAGTGCAAGAATCTCGCTTAACAAGTTCCCTAAAAGATTTAACACAATGATAATAATATAAAGAGGGAGTATTTAGTTTTGTATAAGTCCATTAATATTTATACTGTTTTGATTTTCTAATCGAATGTTTTCTTTTAGTGTGACCTCGTAGATGTAGGATTGAGAAATTCAATTCATGTTAAAATTGTTTATCTCCTTTATTTACTTGTTTTGTAATATGCTATTTTAATTAATTGGATAAATTAATTAATGTTGGTAAATATTTATTGAAACAAATCTTTCAATTGTGTTAAGTCTTCTGCTGTATAAATACCCTCGAATGTTCTAAGATTTAAATATTATAATTTTTACTTTCTTAACCAAATCTCATAAATATTAATAATGAACTCATTTTCACTACTTGTGATAGTCTAACAGGAAATGTCAATTCCCTCAAATTCAAATATGTTTTTATTTTTTTATAATTATATTTGTCATTTTTGTCTACATGTGTTACTGGTAAACACAACAAACAGTGATAGGTACAACGAATGAAAATGTTCATGGCAGTTAAAAGACGATCACGACAGTTAAATCTCTTTTTAATTGAAGTTCCAATAATCTTCTTGAACATTTTGTAGAAAAAAAATTAAATTAATGGACGTTGACTGTAATTAATTATAAAAAATTTATTTATTTTGTTAATTTAAGTAAGCATTACTTAACTCTACCATATTATGTATAATTAATACATTACTTAAAATTTTAATAATGAAAATTAAAATCACATCGTTGATTGTGAAAAATGAATAAATTAAGATGCTGCTCGTGCTCACGGGTGCTCTTCGTTCAAATTTAAATAATTAATTTAAGTAAGCATATATAAGAAAAAAAAAAAAAAACTAATTTTGTCTCTTTCTGATTATTTTATAATCGATTTCATTTTTTATTTCTTGTAACTTCAAATTCTAAATAATTTTAGAAGCAGCAAACATAATTCAAGTCAGCGATTTGGTAGAGTTGGTGTGATAACGTAAATCAAATTATTATTAATGACATTCCTAACAAGAAAGAGATTTTGTTGCCTGTTAATGAGACCAAGTCAAAAATTATCAAAGTGTTTAGGAAAAGTTTGCACATTAGAACTGCCAACTTGTATACAATTTTTATTATGATATTCTAAGAATTATACCTTAATCAATATGGAAAATATGTCAAATCATGAGTAAAAATATTTTTATGAAAATTAAATCTTTTAATTCTAAAATAAATTATTTATTTTTTTATGAAAAAAATAAACTATTTTTCCATAAAGTAAAATAAATAGTTGGGGCATTCATGAAATATATTTTAGTTTGCTTCTAGTTTGAACCTGCTCCCTCCACTTTGCATTTATATTAGTAGCCAATTACGATAACCGTTCATAATATCAAAATAAGATCTAAATAATATTTATTATAAATACAAATATACGCATATTTTTTATATAATAAAAATTAGATAAATACATGTAAAATAATAATAATAATAATAATAATAATAATAATAAATCTAACTGTGTTAGGGTACACTCTCAATTGATTTTTAAATAATTACAATTTAGAAGAATCTTATAGGATAAGCTTAACGACAATTTCTTCCAACCAAATATTAAATGAAATGAAATGCGTTCGTACAATTAATAAATTTCAATTTGGTAGAAAATATTATAAAATCAAGATCAAATGCTGCTATAAAATTAACCCCATTACCTAATCCGCTTAATTTCGGAGAGAATAATAACAAGTGATAAGAATTGTCAATAGCACTTAACAGATTGACAACATTGTTGAGATATATATATATATATATATACCCTATTAATATATATATTCTCAATTTGAATTCATGTTGGTAATGTAAAAAAGTGCAGATATTCCGCAGAATAACAATAATACATACATAATCATTTTATTCTAAAAGTACACAATCTCAAATATCTTACAATTCTTACATAAAACATAACAGTTAGCGCCTTTGCTTATTTAACGAGACCATCAATATTTAACAGGCACAAGCTTAAGAGCTGTTTTCTTTTGAGATAAAACACCGAATTTCTCTTCCATGTCAATGTCTTCCACTTCCATGCCACAAGGCAATTTCCAATCAAAGCAAAGCAAGAGATTTGCTAGTGTAATTTCAATATTGTTTGTCGCCATGTGAATTCCAGGACACATTCTTCGACCTGATCCAAATGGAAGATACTCAAAATTCTGCCCCTTGAAATCAATGGAACTCTCTAAGAATCTGTCCGGGATAAATTCTTCTGGCCTTTTCCAGTTATTGGGATCTCGTCCTAATGCTCAATTGTTTACCTGCACGTGGGATTTTGGATAAATGTCATAACCGTCTAATTGAAAATGACTAATTACTTCTCTAGGTATTAATGTGCCTGGAGGGTGAAGCCTCAAAGTTTCCTTCACAGCAGCCTTAAGGTATTGAAGCTTATCAACATCGCTTTGGGAGACTTTCCCTACATTCCCAACACAATTTCTAATTTCTTCTTGTACTTTCTTCATCGCATTTGGATTCCTAGCAAACTCTGTCATTGCCCAGATCATGGTTGTTGCAGTAGATTCAACTCCACCCAAAAATATATCCTAGCACCAGATCAGCACAAGTTAGTTTCTTTTTCGCAACTCTTTCCATATAAAAAGAAAAACAAAAACAAAAAACGATCCACATTAAAAAAAAAAAGTGAGAAATTCTGCACCTGAAAATTCTACACATGATATAATAATAAATATTATATAATAATATGCATGGTTTACCACAAACAACGCTTTAATATGTTCATCCGTGAGTTGAAGTGCATCTGATCCGGACTGATTTCTCTGTATTTTCAGCAGCACATCAATAATATCTTCATGTTCCTGTGTCTTCTTCTTGTCATTGATTCGATCATCTATTAGTTTTTGGCAGAAAGAATCCAATTCATGGAAAACCTTTTCATATTTGCTATCTAGCCGTCTAAATTTGTCCATGATCCAACCAAAATAGGGAAAGAAATCGGACGCCGAGACGACTTCCATCATTTGAATCGCATCATGAATCACTTGATAATTAAAGTTGTTCAATCCCCTTTCCCGAATACTTTTCCCAAAAGCAACCCTACCAATTAAGTTTGCTGTGTAAGTCTTAAACTTCTCACTAAGATCTAGAGGAGTTCCAGAAGGGCATAACTGAGAGATTGAATTAATGAGAAAAGCAACCTCTTCTTCTCTTATAAACCTGAATGTATGGACTGTTTGAGCACTGAACAGCTCAATATTGCATATCTTTTTTATCTCCTTATAGTGATCGTTGTAAGGAGAGAAACCCAGTTCACAATAATTGTAGGTAATTCTTTGAGCACCCAGAAATGGTGGTCTGCAGCAACAATTTGCTTCATAAGTTTTTAAGACTTTTTCTGCTGTTTGAGGGGATGATATAACAACAATAGGCACACCACCAAGTTGAATTTGCATGATAGGGCCATATTTTTTGGACAATTTGTATAGATTTTCATGAGGTACTCCACCAAGTAGATGGAGCATGTTACCTATGATTGGAAGTTTGGGAGGGCCTGGGGGGAGCTTGATTTTCTTAGCTCTCATGATTGAAAGCAATACAGAAAGAACAAGAAGAAGAAGAGTGAACCACATTGGTAAGGTAAAGGAAAACATTTTTGGTTCTGGCTACTATCTTAGTATTTGCATTCTCTATTTATAGCCAATTATCGATTTAATGAAGTATAGTTATTTTAGACTTTGAGATAATAAGATTATAAAAATTATAAATTATTTTCATTTTTAATTTATTTTAAATATACATTTCAAATGATGTGACAAATGAGGTGACATCTATACAATTTTCAAACGTATTTATTTATTATACATTTCAATCTACACATCATTTGAGAGATACTTTTTAATAGAATTTTGGGGTATGGAGCATTAGTCATTGATTTTTGATTACACAATTCATTTTCATTTCAAAGTTGTGAGCTCACATAACCAACAATTTCTTCCAACTACACTTTATTATTCATTCAAGCAATTGCCTTATTATTACACTTGTTCATGCACATGCACTTATGCAAATGAAATTTAACTTAAAATAAATAAATAAATAACGTAAATATTATTAGTGAATTTATTTATGCTTAAATTTTAATGTCAATTGATAATTTACCATAGCCTTAATCTCTTAGTATTATGTTCGAATTTTTTAAAATGCAAAATATTAAATAATAATTATTTAGATCATCTCTTACAGATGAGAAGAAAAGATAAATAATTTAATTGTACAAACTCATTAAATAAAATTAACCTTCTATGTAAGAAGAGCAAGTCAGACCGTCTTAATAAGACGAGAGGAGTTTGAAGATTAGTGATAATTTAATTTATTATATTGAAATATAATCACACACACACACATATATATATATATGTATATATATATATATTTATTAAATTATTAGCAAATTTTAGACCCCACTAGTTAATTTAATCACATGACAGATTGTTAGCTTTATTGAAGACAAAAAATGTATTATTAAAATGTAGCAATAATTGTTATGCCGTGACAATATATGGGTTTCTTCGACATTAGAATATATTCGATAATTAGATGTACGTTGACCATGGGATGAAAATGACAACCCACAAATATGAAAAGCAGACAAATAAATAATGAAAATACAATATTTTACCAGCTAAACAGGTTTAAAAGAAAATTAAAAAAAAAGGGAATCGTATTCTCCCCCTAAATTTTAGAATAACCAACAAATAATATATACACTCCTACTATTTTTATAATATTATTATTTAGGACAAATAAAGAAAATTTTTCTTAAAATTTATCAAAATCACAAATAGATATAATTATATATAAAATCCTTAAACTTAATAGAATAGTGACTTTGTCATCAATGATTTCTTGAAACAACTGAATTACCATTCTATTATACTAAAAATGTCACTACACAAAATTCTATGCTAAAGTAAATATCAAGATTTATGCCTAGAAGTACATTTATCAACAAAAAAAAATAGGTTTTTTCTAATCAAAAGGCCTAATTTTCAGGCTTATTTATGTTTATAGTCCAAATTATGAATTTCTTATATTTGAGTCAAACTGTGAATTATTGAACCGAAATGCTCTTGTTTCTTGTTTGTCAATATTGATCTCCATCAATATTAGAAGTGTCTCCCTGAACAATTTTTGTAATTCTCTTTACGAAAGTTGTTGGATGAGATATTATTCATCATCTTTCTCCAACATAAACTAGCCAAATACACCACATTATACACTAAATCACGTCTCATACAGAATGTCCGAACACAAGCTAGTCTAAGCATATTTTTAAGTATTTTACATGCATAACTAAACCTAAGTCAATAAAATTGCAACAAAAATGTGTTTAGTTAGCTATTTTGCAGGAATGTAATCGGTATGTGTTTGAAAGAAATACCAAAACAAGAAGTAAGGGCATTTTCGTTCAGGAACCGGCTGTTTGGCTTAAAATATATGAAATTTGGAACTTGGGCCATAAATGTAAATAAGCCTAAAATTTAGGCCATTTTAATCAAAAACCCAAAAAAATTATACATAGAGTGAAGTGTAAATCAATTTTAAGTAAACACAAAATATAAAATCTCAACAACTAACCAACTAAATTCTCATTTGTTAATAATTTCACTAGAGGAATGAGACCGACATCTTTAAAAGATAAACACCAATCAAAATAGTTATAACTTTAGTAAATTTCATGTCACCCTAAAATAGTATTTCAGAAATGAAACTTGTCATGAATTCTTTAATTTGTTTATGATGGTTCCAATGTCAACAACTACCTCATAGATGCATCTATATTTAGATTGAACCATAAATCAAGTGGAGACCAACTAACACTTGCTTTCAATGACTTGGATGTTGGATAGGTGAGGTGTGTTTATTGATCTAAAAGACTTAAAAATAGTCTGGTCCCTTGCAGCATTTGTACTTAGTATAGGGACTTAAATGTTAATGTAGCTATTGCAATTGCTAAATTTTCAAGCAAATAGTCAATATTTAAGGACCAAAAAACATGCCCTAACAACAATAATCTATAATTTTTTTTGCATTTTTGATTAATTTTTCAACAAATAGACTACCAAAACATCCCAAAACAAGTATCATGTAGTCTATAAACAACTGCAAGCACATCACAAAATCAAACAATCTTTTGAAGTTCATATTAGCCCCATTTCAAAACACACTACAAGTACCTCCCAAATCAAGTACTAATTAGTGTATGAAACCTGTAAACACATATAAAATTGCAGCATCAATCTATTGAGCTCAAACATTATCAATTTTCAACAACCACACTATAAGTATATCACATTTTCAGCAAGCGGATTGCATAATCACTCATACACAACCATAGTTATCATGTTACCAACAAAAATTGCATTACAAGTACATCTAATATAAACCAAACTCGTACAATCATTGTTATCAAATTCTAAGCATCTTAAATTAGCTTGCATCAAATTAGCCTAATTGACAGCGATGGTGGTCTTCATGTTTCTCATACTACGCGTCTCTAGTTAATGTTGAGGATGGTGTCAAGGTTGACGATGACATGGATGATAAAGCAGAGGTGCCACTTGGAATAACAGCTTCTGCAGTGAAGGACAACATCGTACCTGCGTGCCTTAGCTTGCAATGGACACATACACACTATCAGAGCAACAAAAGGAAAAACAATCATACCATTATGTTATACGTTATCAAATCAATGGCTGAATTCATATCAACCATACACCTGTAATGTTGTACAATAATTAGTTGTCTTGTTCTCCAATCCATTCTTGTATATATGTAAGAGCTCTCTCTCAATAAAACTGAAGAGAAAATTATTTTGAATAATATATGAAAGTGAAAATTATTTTGAATAATATATGAAAGTTCTGCATTTTCTTCTGCATTACTCTTTACATTCTTTTCTTCTTCTTCTACTTAAAAACTGAAATCTCCAACTTGCTATCAAAGCCATGAATATAGGATAAAGCAACCAAAGCATCATCTCTAAAAGTGCTGTGCAAACACCAACCTTCTCAAATACAAACTCCTTCACCTTCACCACTCCAATTACATTAACAAACACCAACTACCTGCTATGGAAGTCACAGGTTCTCCCAAATATCAGAGCAAATACCCTTGAAAACTTCATTGACGACACCCAAGAAACACCAAGAAGGATGATTGTCTCAGTTGATGCAGAACACAACATCATTACTTTTGAAAACCCAGAATACCATATTTGGATGAAACAAGACCAAATGCTTATGAGTTAGAAGCTGTTGTCTCTAACAGAAAGCATCTTGGCCCTAACCATCTAATGCAACACTTCAAGAGAAGTATGGATGACTCTGGAAAAGCTATTTTATGCTCAAACCACTGCCAATCAATGCAGCTCATGTCACAAATTCAAAATACAAAAAATGAGTCATTGAGCATGAATGACTACTACGACAAAGTGAAATCTCTTGTAGATAATCTAAGGGCTGCAGGGAACATTTTCTCAGATGATGAGCTGATAATCTATCTTATAGAAGGCCTAAGCTCTGAATACGACTCAATAGTGGTCAATATTACATCAAGGGCTGAGAAAATTCCCCTTCAAGATGTCTATGCAATGCTTCTAAGTTATGAAAATAGGATAGAAAGAAACATGTCCTCAATCAACCAGAGTTAGCAACTCAACTTTAAAGCAAACTATGCATAAGCAAGTGGCCTTCATATAAGAACTTGGAATGACAAGAACAATCTCTAAACTCAATAAAGAGTACACTTCAACAGCACAATAGGTGGTTTTAATCAAAATCATCAGGGATTCCAAGGTAGAGGAAGAAGAAGTGGAGGCAATAAAGGCAACAAGCCAACATGCCAGATCTGCAACAAAATTGGTCATGTGGCAGTTAGTTGCTAGCGTAGATTCAATAGGGACTTCTCTCCTCAAACACAGCAAAAACAAGACCAAAATAGTACATATGTTGTAGCTCTTGAGAATCCAACAGACCTTTCCTGGTATTTAAACAGTGGAGCTACAAACCACATCACAAACAACCTCAAAAATTTGAATATGGCAGCAGAGTAAATAGGGCTTGAATAGCTTGCTGTAGGTAATGGATCTAAACTCAAAATTTCATACATTGGACACGTCACCTTACACACTTTCAAAGATCTACACTTAAAATACATGTTGCATATACTTGAAATTACAAAAAATCTCATTAGCATCTCAAGACTCACTCAAGATAACAAAACATTTGTGGTGTTTTTTAGAAATGTAAGCATGATTAAGGACAAAGATCATGGGATAATACTACTGCAAGGAATTGTTGAGAATGGTCTTTACAAGCTACTGCTTCCTAAGTCTTCACAAGTGTCACCTTTCAAAAGTTATCTAGGAATAAGTCATAAAGTTACCAACTTTAGAAGAACAGAGTTTATGTTCTCTGAGATGTTAAATGAACTTGTCTTAAACAATGGAAACTTGAGAGCTGATAGTGAATTAAATACCTGGCATAAGAGATTAGGACATGCTAATGTAATAGCTCTTAAGAGAACTTTATTAAGTTGTAATGCTTTTAAAACAAATGAAAAATCTTTGTTGAACTTCTGCAATGTTTTTCAGCTTGGTAAAGCACATAAAATTAACTTTAAGAACACTGAAAAAAAAAAAACAATGCCATTAGAAATGATCTACTCAGACCTCTTGAGTTCAGCCTCACTGACCTCAAACAAAGGATTCATATACTATATACTTTTTGTGAATGACTTCTCAAACTTCTCATGAATTTACCCACTAAACAGAAAATCAGACTCATTTTCCATCTTTGTAGCCTTTAAAACACAAGTGGAGAAATTCTTTGACAAAAACATTAAAACTTTTCAGTGTGGCATAGGAGGAGAATACAAGGCTTTTGAAAAATACCTAAGACAAGAGGGAATCCAGTTGAGATACTCCTGCCCTTACACACACAAACAAAATGGCAAATTTGAGAGAAAGTATAGACACATCACAGAAGTAGAATTAGTCTTGCTTGCACAAGCTTAAATGCCATTAAACTATTGGTGGGAATCCTTTAGCATAGCAGCTCATGTGATTAATAGAACTAGCTCAGAAACTTTAGAATGGAAAACTCCATTTGAAAAGTTGTATAATAGAAAACTAGACCTCTTACTCCTCAGAACCTTTGGCTGTGAATGTTATCCACTATTGAGACCCTATAACAATCATAAACCAGATTTCCACACTTCTAAATTTGTTCTCCTTGGTCTGAATGCTTACCATAAAGGGTACCTTTGCCTGCACCACACAGGAAGAGTTTACATTGCTAGACATGTGAGATTTAATGAGCAATGTTTTCTTTTCATAGATGATCAAAAATTCTCAAACAAAAGCCTAAGTTGACCAAAGAGAACATAATAACATTAAAACAGGACTTCTTAGTTCCCATCGAGCTAAAAAATATACATATAAGTACAATAGCTTGTGAAAAAAATTCTACACTAACTCTTGCAGAAGAAACAGGTACTCCTTCCTCTTTATATGATGACATGGATGATATAATATACACATAAACTGATTCTCACAATGATGCACCTCAACCTCAATTTACAAGCATTGACAGAGAAATACAATCCTCACCAAAAGACCAAACACAAGAAATACAAATACTTGACAGCCTCCTTAAACAAACTGCATCAACACACCTATTGATCACCAGAAGCAAAGTAGGAACATTCAAACTAAAGATATAAATTAGTTAAAAATCATGTCAGCATACCAGAAAACACTGCATTTGCATTAAGTGATCCAAATTGGATACAAGTTATGATTGATGAATATGATGCACTGATGAGTAATGGAACATGGTCACTGGTTCCTTACAACCCGAACCTCAAGCTTGTGGGAAACAAATGGGTGTTTAAAGTCAAAGAGAAACCAAATGGAAGCTTTCTTAGACTAAAAACAAGACTTGTTGCAAAGAGATTTTATTAAACCCTAGGATAGGCTTTAATGAAACCTACAATCCAAATAGTAAAGGCAACCACAATCAGAATCATACTATCAATCTCAACAGTACACAACTAGAACCTTAGGCAAATCGATGTGAACAATGTTTTCCTTAATAAAAAGCTTACAAAGACAGTATACATGACACTACTTGAGGGACTTAAAGACCTCAGCAAACCAGATTATGTGTGCAAATTGAAGAAGACACTTTATAGCCTAAAGCAGACTCCAAGGGCCTAGTTCGAAAAACTTAAAATTGAATTATTGGAATAAGGATTTGCAGGTTCCAAATTAGACACCTCTATGTTCTTTAGAAGGAAAGAAGAAGGATTGACGATTCTTCTAATCTATGTTGATGACATTATTGTTATAGGAAATAACAATAAGCCCATAGAAGAACTAATCGAGAAAATGAACCAAGCTTTTACTTTGAAAGATCTAGTAAACTTACATTTCTTCTTGGAGATTGAAGTGAAAAGATCAGAAAAGACATTAATGATCACACAAATAAAGTACATACAAGACTTGCTAAGGAAAATTAACATGGACTACTGCAAAAAAGCTGACACTCTTGATGATGGATTAATCCCACCATTGGATGCTCGTGATTAAGTTGTTCATGATCCTTTACAAGTTTCTCAAGGTCCAATAACTAGATCCAGAGCTAAGGAGATCAAAGAGACACTGAATGGACTTGTTCATAATATAATGGCGCAAGAGGTCCAATCCGTTACTTTAATTTCACAGTTGGGCTCAGTTAAAGATTATGGATGGTACAATCTCATTCAAGTATAAAAAGAAAGAGAGTCCAAGCCCTTAACAGGCCATATTACACATAGAACAAATTCATCACTATTCCTTAATCTATTACTCTTATTATAGTTTAGGGGTATTTTGGTCTTTTTTATTTATAGGCTTTTGGACCCGAATTTTATTTGACTTATAGTACTTTATGAGACCTTATTACGGGCCAAATTTCAAGCCTAAACTATATTATTAGGGTTATCAAATTAAAAATCCTAGTTTTTAGGAGTATGATGTATTTAAGGGTGTTATAACCTTTGGCCAAAAGGGAGGCACGAAAATACATCTTTTTAATTATGAGTTAAGCTTTTCTTTCAAGTTCTTTTCATAAACTTGATTGTTAGAACTTATGAAGAGTGATTTTATGGCATTCTATTTTGGAATACCGTTGGTTAGTTGCTTAATCGCGAGTTTCAGGTCAACGGTTAACTTTTCTTCTTTGGTTTGGATATTTGGGATTCTATCTACCTTTTTCGGGTTTTCAAAGTATCGTTCTTTAGAGGTTTGCATTAGATTTGGTATCAGAGTTTAGGTTCTTACCAGGTTTTATCCTTTTATCTTTTGTCTTCTCAATTTTCAATCTTTAGTTTTAGGATTTTAGTTATTTTCTCATTTGGGTGACTTGCAGCTATTTCTTAGATAGGGGAATTCATTTTTTTCTTCTTTCTTGTTTATTAGTTTAAAAAAAAAAATAAAATTCATTATATAAAAGGAAGAAAGTTGATTTAGGGTTTTCATCAAGTAAAGGAAACTAGTTGGGCTTTCTTGCTAGTTTATCCTTATTTTGGCTAAAATCTCATTCCTTAGGTTTAATTTCTTGTTTACTTCGTATTTGTTTTGTTATTGTCAATGTTCATCTTTTGGTTTGTTTCCTTATTTTAATTTATTTTATTTGTTCAATTCACATTGTTTCTAATTGCCTTTATAATTCTAATTCGGTTTTGTTTGCTTCCTAGTGTCAATTAAGGTTTCATTACTCTTTTAACAATTATTCTTTGATTTCTTGTGGCCAAAAATTTTGTTTACTTGTTCTTAGGGCGTAGATTTGTATTCTTGCATTTTTAGTTTTGTTTTCATGTCAATTTCATTCCGTTGAGAATCATTTTGATTAACTTGTGGTATTCGTTATATTGAAAATGCAAGATTGCCACTTGAACTAGTTTATGTAAAGAACTATCGAAAGAAGCTTGAGTGGTAAAAAGCAAGAGTGTGTGAGCTCATTAAAGGGTAAAAGCTTTATATTTTGTGTGAAACACGAGTGATCAGAGTGACATTATTTCGAGTGTACACATATGAGGGAGTGATTGTGAGGTTCTTTAATTAAATAACATAATGTCTCACAGTAGATCTAATATAGATAAAAATAAACAAGAGTTTACCATAAAAGCAATGCAACAACAAATGAAAAAATTCATGCGAATTTTGGTAAACTTACAAGTAGACAAGGTAGAGGTGAATCAGGGTAAATCTAAGAGTGAGCCTAACACATGAAAGACTAGTAGGCGGGTCCCTGAATCATCTTTGGGCTCTGATAGTGAGTTTGAAGTAGAGGATGAGTTTGATAGGAACTCATTGGTTAGTGAAGGTAGGAATGGGCAAAAAAGAGATAGGATTGATGAGAAACATAGGAGGAATCATTGGGATAGATATGATAGGGACCGAGATGGTGTAGATTGTAATCTGGGTAGCATTAAGATGAAGATACCACTGTTTAAGGGTAAAAATGACCAGGAGTTATACATAGAGTGGGAGTGGAAGGTAGAATTAGTTTTTGATTTTCATAGTTATTTGGAAGAGAAGAATGTTAAGTTGGCTGCAGTGGAATTTACTGATTATGCCTTAGTTTGGTAAGACCAACAATTGTTGAGTATAAGAGGAATAGTGAGCGTCCAATAGACACTTGGGATGAGATGAAGACTATTATGAGGAAGAGATTTGTGCCTAGTCATTATTATAGGGACTTACATTAAAGGTTACAGGCTCTTACTTATGGTAGCAGGAGTGTCGATGATTATTTTAAGGAGATAGAGATCGCCATGATTTGGGCAGATGTATTTGAGGATAGAGAGGCTACTATGGCTAGGTTTTTTAATAGGCTTAATAGAGATATAGCTGATGTGGTAGAGCTCTAGCACTATGTAGAGATAAATGACATGGTCCATAAAGTTATAAAGGTAGAAAGACAGCTTAAGCGAAAGGGAATAGTTAGGTCTGGTACTAGGATGTGTTCAAGTTCCACATCTTGGAAACCAAATTGGGCTTCTAAGGATAATAAATCAGTTACTAGAACTAAAGACGAGGATGTGAAGTAGAAGGGCCAAGTAGGGAGTCAATCAAAGGATAAAAGTAAAGATGTAGACTAGACAAGAAGAAATAGAGACATTAAGTGTTTTAGGTGTCTGGGTAGGGGTCATGTTTCTTCGCAGTGTCCTAATAAGAGAGTTATGGTTTTGTAAGATTAAGGAAAAACAGAGACTGAAGAGGATGAGAGCGATCATAATGATGAGATGCTTACATTAGAGGATGCTAGTGATGTAGAGTATACCGTAGATGACGAGGCCTCAGTGATTAGGCGTACCCTAAACACTCAGGTTAAGGATAAGGAGGGTAAGCGTGTGCAGAGAGATAACATTTTTCACACTAAGTGTTACGTTCAGGATAGAATATGTAGCTTGATTATAGATAGTGGTAGTTGTATAAACGTTGCTAGTAAAATTCTTGTTGATAAGTTGAGCCTGTACACTATTAGATATCATAAACCTTATAAGTTATAGTGGTTGAATGATTGTTGTGAGGTCAACGTTAATAGGTAGGTGATAGTGGTATTTTCGATAGGAAAGTATAAGGTGTTATGTGACGTAGTACCTATGCATGCAAGGCACTTGTTATTGGGTAGACCTTGATAATTTGATAGGCATGTTATTCATGATGAGTATAGTAAAGGTACTCCTTTAAGAAAGGCGGTAGAAATATTACATTAGCACCAATGACACCTAAGCAGGTTTATAAGGAGTAACTTAGGATACAACTGTCCCTTAAGGAATCTAGGTCTAGTAAGACCAAGAGTGAAAGTATTCCTAAGAGTAATGCAAAATTCGAGAGTAAAGGGAAATTGGATAAGAAGTTGAGTGTACATGCAAAGTATAAGGAGGTTAAGGAAGCTTTTTATGAGAAGAGGTCTTTGATTGTACTGGTCTACAAAAGAGCTTATTTGAGCATTGATGATCTTAACCCTTCTGCACCTAGTTGTGTTGTTTCCCTTTTACAGGAGTTTGATGACATATTCCATGAGGAGATGCTAAGTGAGTTGCCATTGATTCGAGGGATTGAGCACTGAATTGACTTTGTGCTTGGAGTAGTTATTCCTAACCGACCAACTTACAAAGCTAATCCTAAAGAGACGAAAGAGTTGTAGAGGCAGGCAGAGGAGTTATTATCAAAAGGTCTGATCAGAGAAAGCATGTCACTTTGTGCAGTTCTTGTACTACTCGTGCCTAAAAAGGATAGGACATGGAGAATGTGCGTTGATTGCAGAGCCGTCGATAAAATAACGGTAAAGTATCGACACCCCATTCCTAGATTAGAAGACATGTTGAATGAATTGCATGGCGCATGTTTGTTTACTAAAATTGATCTAAAGAGTGGATACCACTAGATTAAGATGAAAGTAGGGGATGAATGGAAAATCGTATTTAAGACTAAGCATGGATTGTATGAGTGGCTAGTCATGCCGTTTAGTTTAACAAATGCTCTTAGTACTTTTATGCAGTTAATGAATCATGTATTGCGTGCTTTTATAGGAAAATTTGTAGTGGTCTATTTTGATGACATTTTGGTGTATAGTAAATCATTGGATAAGCATATGAGTCATTTGAAATCTGTTTTAGATTTTCTTAGGAAGGAAAAATTGTATGCCGACCTTAAGAAATGTACCTTTTATATTGATCGAGTTATTTTCTTGGATTATGTTGTGGGTGCAAATGGTATCGAGGTAGATGAGGAAAAGGTGAGAGCTATTAAGAAGTGGCCAACGCCTAATTCTATTTTGATGTATGGAGTTTTCATAGCTTGGCTAGTTTTTATAGGCGTTTTGTGCAGGATTTTAGCACTATAGCCGCACCTTTGACTGCGATAGTGAAAAAGGAAGTTGGATTTAAATAGGGTGAGGAACAAGAGAGGGCATTTAACTTGATTAAAGAAAAATTTTATTCTGCTCCATTATTATCTTTGGTTGATTTCACTAGTACTTTTGAGATCGAATGTGATACTTTTGGGATTGGTATAGGTGTTGTGTTGATACAAGAAAAACGCTTAATAACATTCTTTAGTGAAAAGTTGAGCGGAGCGCTATTGAACTATTCCACCTATGATAAGAAGTTGTATGCTTTAGTGTGCTCTTTAGAGACATGGCAGCATTACATGTGGCCAAAGGAGTTTATGATTCACACTGATCATGAGTCATTGAAGTACTTGAAGGGACAAGGCAAGCTGAATTGTAAACATGCGAGGTGGCTAGAGTTCATCGAGACATTTCCATATGTGATTAAGTATAAGCAAGGTAAAGACAATGTAGTTGCTGATGCACTGTCACGCAGGTATGCACTTGTTTCTTCACTTAGAGTCAAATTGTTTGGTTTTGAGTTTATAAAAGACATGTATGTGGATGATGTTGACTTTGGCATTGTGTATGAAGCATGTGAGAAAACTGCATTTGGTAGGTTTTATAGGCATGAGGGGTACTTGCTTAGAGACAATAGGTTATGTGTTCCTAATTGCTATGTGCGTGAGAAGCTTGTAATTGAGTAGCATAGGGGTGGTCTTATAGGACATTTTGGGGTAGCCAAGACATTGGACATTCTCAAAGAATATTTCTTTTGGCCTAATATGAAGAAAGATGTAGAAAAGATTTGTTCTAGGTGTATTACGTAAAGGAGAGCCAAGTCTAAGGTTAAACCTCATAGTTTGTATATGCCTTTACCTGTACCCAGTGAACCTTGGGTAAATGTTTCCATGGAATTTGTGTTAAGCTTGCCTAGGACTAGGAAGGGTAGAGATTTTATTTTTATTGTTATGGATAGGTTTAGCAAAATGGCACATTTTATTTCGTGTCATAAGATAGAAGATGCCACAATGTTGCTGATTTGTTCTTTAGAGAGGTAGTGCGTTTGCATGGTGTCCCTAGAAGCATAGTTAGTGATCGGGATGTTAAGTTCTTTAGCTATTTTTGGCGTGTCTTGTGAGGTAGATTAGGTACTAAACTATTTTTTTCCACTACTTCACTCACAGACTAATGGTCATACCAAAGTAGTTAATAGAACTTTGACCACACTATTGCGTGCTGTCATTAAAAAAAATTTGAAAACTTGGGAAGATTGTTTGCCATTTATTGAGTTTGCATATAATAGGAGTGTGCATTCATCTATTGGGTTTTCTTCATTTGAGCTTGTGTATGGTTTTAATCTACTAACGTCTTTGGGTTTGCTTCCTTTACCTCTTAATGAGTGTTCTGGTTTAGATGGGAAGAGAAAGGTCGAAATGGTTAAAAAGATGCATGAGCAAGCTAAGTAGCACATCGAGAAGCGAAATGCACAGGTTGCCACCCAAGTCAATAGAGGGCGTAAGTATATTACATTTGAACTAGGAGATTGGGTGTAGGTACATATGCGTAAAGAGAAGTTTCCTACTCAGAAGAAGTTTATGCTTGATAATAGAGGAGACGGGCCGTCCCAAGTGATTGTGAAAGTGAATGACAATGCCTACAAAATCGACTTACCAGGTGAGTACAATGTAAGTGCTACTTTTAATATTACTAATCTTTCTTCTTTCGATGTAAGTTCTGATTCGAGGATGAATCCTTTCGACAAGTGAGAGAATGATGATGGATCAAGCCCACCATTATATTCAAGGTCTAATAACTATATTCAGAGCTAAGGAGATCAAAGAGGTACTGAATGGACTTGTTCATAACATAATGGCGCAAGAGGCCTAATCCGTTACTTCAATTGCATAGTTGGGCTCAGTTAAAGATTATGGATAGTACAACTTGATTCAAGCGTCAAAGAAGGAGAATCCAAGCCCTTAATAGGCCCCATTACACATGGGCCAAATTCATCACTATTGTTTGACCTATTACTCTTATTCTAGTTTATTTTTGTCATTTTCTATTCATAGGCTTTTGGACCCAAATTTTATATGACTTGTAGTACTCTATGAGACCTTGTTATGGGCTAAATTTCAAGCCTAAACTATATCATTAGGGTTATCAAATTAAAAACAATAGTTTTTAGGAGTATGATGTATTTAAGGGTGTTATAACCCTTAGCCAAAGGGGAGGCACGAAAATACATTTTTTTAATTGTAAGTTAAGCTTTTCTTTCAAATTCTTTTCATAAACTTGATTGTTAGAACTTATCAAGAGTGATCTTATGGCGTTCTCTTTTGGAATACCACTGATTAGTTGCTTAACGGTTAACTTTTTTTCCTTGGTTCGGCTATTTGGGGTTTTATCCACCTTTTTCGGGTTTTCAAAGCATCGTTCTTTGGAGTTCGCATCAACTCCACTCAGCACAAAAGCCAAGCTGATAAAAGAAGATAGATTACCTTCTCTGATCAAACCTTGTACAGAAGCATCATTGGATGCTTGCAATATGCTACCTTCACCTGACCTGATTTGTCATTTGTAGTCAACAGATTAAGTCAATTTGTTACTAATCCTATGGCTTGACATTGGTCTGCATGTAAAATAATTATTAGATACTTGAAGGGAACTAATAATTATAGATTGGAATTTCGTCAAGGTTTAAGTCTAGGATTTTGTGATAAAGACTAGGGAAGTGATCCTGATGATAAGAGGTCAGTGAGAGGGTACTGCGTGTATCTTGGAAAGAATTTAGTATCCTGGAGCTCAAAAAAGTAGCATGTGGTGGCAAGATCTAGTGCAGAGTCAAAATACAGGGCATTAGCTCACACCTGTGCAGAACTGATATAGATAACCTCTACTCTAAGTGAAATGAGAATTGAAACCAAGAGCAAACCAGTGATATGAAGTGATAACATGAGTGCTACAGCTATTGTCATAAACCCTATTTTCCACCAAAAACTAAACACATTGAAATAGACCTACACTTTGTAAGGAACAAAGTAACAGTAGGAGAAATGAATATAAGATACGTACCAACAAAAGACCAAATTGTTGACTGCCTATCTAAGCCCTTGACCTATAACAGATTCATTTACTTCAGAAGCAAGCTCAATGTTCTTCTAAGAATCTTGAACTTGAGAGGGGGTGTTGAGGATGGTGTCAAGGTTGATGATGACATGGATGATAAATCAGAGGTGCCACCTAGAATATTAGCTTCTGCAGTGAAGGACAACATCGTACCTGCTAGTGTGCCTTAGCCTGAAATGGACACACACACTGTCAAAGCAGCAAAAAGAAAAATAATCATACCATTTGTTATGCCTCATCAAATCAATGGTTGAATTCATATCAGCCATACACTTGTAATGTTGTACAATAATTACTTGTCTTGTTCTCTAATCCATTCTTGTATGTATGTAAAAGCTCTCTTTCGATAAAACTGAATGGAAAATTGTTCTGAGTAATATATAAAAGTTCTGCATTTTCTTCTGCATTCTTTTCTTCTTCTTCTCCTTAAAAACCGAAATCTCCAACTGTTAAAACCCAAACACGTAAGCTTTACCCCCGCAAAATTTAACCTTTGAAGGGAGGAAGAGAGGACAACAATAACCTTTAAAGGATGTTGGGAAAGAGGAAATTGTGAAGAACAAGTGGGCTCTCTTAAGTTTTTCTCTCTCCCCTTGCGTGAACATGCATTTTTTTTTTTTGTCAAAAAAGGACCCAAGAAGAGAGAAAGTGTGATGACAATGTCACTTCAAAATCAAGCACTAACTTTTGAGGAAGTTACAACTTTGTTCCTTACGGTAACCTTAAAACTACATTTTCATTACGTTCAAGAGATGTAATTTTTGACTCTATCTATATGTTATTTTGATAAAAATTTCATAAGAGCTGTCCGTTAATTATTCTTGTTATATTTACATATTATTTTAATAAATTTCATAAGAGTTGTTTGTTAATTATTCTTATTATAAATATTATTGTATAAATAAATTTTTATACAAACTAACGTAATTATATTATAAATATATTATTTTATATTTTCATAAAAATAAAAATATATAATTTTTTATAAATATTTAATTGATTATGACATACAACCTTTTGGTCATATAAATAAACTAATAAATTCTAAAACTAATCGTTATAGATATTAAAAAAATATATTTAAGATTATTATAAACTTGTTTTTTTTTTTTATGAATATCTAATTAAGATGTAATATTAACAGTTAAAAATTGTATTGATCTAATTAACGAGATTAAAACCACATAATTCATGGGGTCGAAAGGAATAAATTAAGAAGTTGCTCATGTTGACCAGTGTGGTCCATTCAAAGTCAAAAGAATTAATTTAAATTAAGTTAGCATGAGAAGAAACAAATTAGCCTGATCTGTCCTGCACACTTTCCTTATAACAATCGTTCTCTTTGCCTCTCCTGTAATTCTTTTATAATCAATTTTCGATTAATTATCTCTTTGTTTCCTCTCCTTGATTTATTATTATCAATTTTCATTCAAATATTCTTATTGGGGTATTCTAGATAAATCTTTTTATTATGTTAAAAGATTAAGTAAATTAATTTACATAAACAACTTTTGGTTTCTTATGTTAAAAATATAACATAGCATAAACAACTTTTAATTAAATTTAGATTAATTAATTTACAAATATCTTATATATTAGAGAAAACTAAGATTTTTGTTTATGCTATCCCACATACTCTTAGTTATTCTTAATAAATAAAGACAGTAAATAACCATAAATATATATATTAATTATTTTTTTATTAGTAAATTATCTCATGGTTAATTTTGTAATATTAAATTTTATTAAAATATGAATGCTTAAAGTACTTTTTAGGGTGTAAATAGCCTCACCCTTAATAAGTTTATTATATATATATATATATTAATACTTAGTTATATTTATCACATTTTAAAGTATATTTAGTTACATTTAAAATAAAATTGAATTATATTTGAATAGATGATACTATTAATATATATTAAAATATACAAAAAATATATATATTAAGTGAGTGACACAATTATAGTTTACTTAATTTGTTTAATAATTGTGTCGAGTTAATATTTTTAATTTTTTATAAAATTATTAAATGAGTCAAATTTGAATTAATATAGAATATGTTATACTTTTATTTGATTCAACACAAAACATAAAATTAAATTAATATAATAGTGAATCGATCCCGTTAAATAGGTATCTTATGAATGAACAGTTTAGTGATATAATCTTCCAAATACTGTGGATCTGTGATTCCATCTCCCTTCTTGTAAAAGACTTCTCCAATGCGTGCAAAGCTAACAACTCGAGTGAGGAGTTGCATTGGCACAACTGTTGGCCTCATACATTCCTCGTTCAAATCCTTCCATGCATTTCCTGACATTCTCTTAAACTCTTCAATTGTCTCCTTTCTCGACAAGCCATATTGCTTCATGTAGCATTCCACGCTAGACGCAACATGTCCTCTCTTTTGCTCGAACTTCATAAATTAATTTAAAGAAAGTATTAGATATATTAAATATTATTTTTAAAAGAATATTATACATCTAAAAGATTTATTTTAAAATTAGCCAACCATAATAATAATGGTACCTCGTGAGAGACGATGTCAGCCAGGAGACGGCCAGTTAGAAATGCTGCTCGAATAATTTTGGGATTACTTTGCAGCCATTCAAATGCTTCGATCCCTGCAATTTCTCCCATTCCCAAAAATGATGATGCTGGAAGTGCAAAACAACCTGCTGTTATTAATGCTATCCTCAAATGCTCATCAAATTCCGGCACTAAACCTTCACCAAACCATTCAACTTCAACCAAATAAGCTCTCACCATCTCTTTCACCTATTTATTCACATAAAACCAAAGTTATTAATGATATTTTAAACATTGTGGTCTGAAAATCTCGAAAGAAGTAAAATCTAGGCGAAAATTACCTTATCTTTTACATAAGAGACTCTCCAAGATATTCCTTGTTTTGTTAGGTCATTGTCCAGTTCATCAAAAAAGTTCAAGAGAGCACCGTAAAGAATTTTCATGTAATTTGGTAACTGATCAACAAGTGCATTAGTCTCCCACCTGAAAGAATTTTTAATTATGTATCATATAACTGGAAAATCAGAATAGGACTCATAAATTAGAAATGGAAGCTCCGAAAAATTATTGAAGTGGTAAATATAAAAAAAAAACATATATATAATCTAATACTACCTTTGCACAGCTTCAGTGAAATTTCGAAGCTCTTCAAGTGTACCATATGCATCGAATGTATCATCTATGAGTGTAAGCAACACGAGAATTTTAGTGTTCATCAACCTGGCATGCGAGTAACAAGGCTCAAAATATTCTGCAACAGTCCAGAAGTAGATCTCCACAATTCTGTCTCTTGCATAAGATAACTTCAATTTTAACTTCAAGTCTTTCCACCAACTGCAATTAGAAATGAAAATATCATGTCAATATAAAAGCTAAATTTTACTAAATTCATATAATATGTATGTACTTGTATTCGACTTCATTTACCTTGTGAGGTGGCTTAACTCTTGTTGGTGTAGCAATTGTACTCGATTAAAATCTAATTTTCCAAACATGAGTAGAGTCTCATTTATACATTCCTCTTGCTCGTAGAAAGAAATGTATTTGTATGCTTCAATCCTTGGTACGCCTTTATGCAATGGCTGTTCTAGAGCATCGATTATATGTTTTGCTAGATATGGGCTCGATTTGGTGGCTAAGAACTTCAGATGAGCAGTTGTGAAAGCAAGAGCTTCCTCGAGAATATCTTCATTGTGTATTCTCAAATGGGTAGCTTCGTATAAACTTAACATACCCTTTACATGGTTGATTAAACTTTCCTTGAACACGCCATTATCGTTGTCTTTGAATTTGTTAAATACATCTAATTCACAATTCAATTCATACTATGATCAGCCAAAGCAATGAATTTTTTAAAATATCCGCAAGGGAACGAATAAGATTTTTTATTAATAAAATAAAAAAGTACGTTAAATTAAGAGAACTTAATGAACTGTATCCCTCAAAAAATGAATAAATCCTAAACAAATGAATGAAAATCTCTATGAAAATAATAATGAGAATGCAAAATATGCAAAGTTAACATACCCCTCACATCATTAAACACATTGTTTAAGTTTATCGTTTGTCTTAAATTAGTCCTTGTCGTTTCTTTTATTCAAAATTAACATAATTTTGAAGTTCTACCCTTACTTTAATATACAAAAGATATGAAATCATAATATAATTTTTTATTTGAAGGTGGAATAAATTGGCAATTTTGCCCATACATTGTTTAACTTTGACTAATGAACTTGGTTGATAACAAGAGATAAGTGATGAACTACTAACTAATATAAAAATCCATTTGATAATAACACTTACAATGCTTGCATGCTCAAAAGTATCGGTACGTACCACAAGACATTTTGTAACCATGTTGTCTGAGAACTCGAAATAGAAGAGCGATAGTGTGTAGGTCATAGTCATGATCGTCAGCGAGGTTAGCATGCGATTCGAAAATACGATTTAACTGTTCTTCAATCTCAGTCTCAAAGTGATATGAAACACCAAGGCGACACAATGAATCAATCAAACTAACAGTTTTTACGGGATCTTTTGTTGAAGCAATTAACATTTCCTTCACTTTTTCTTTTAACTCTTCAACCACCTTATTATCATATGATTCAACTTCCTGCGAAGGCAAAGGCACAGCAAGATCAAATGTCACAGAAAATCTTTCCATGACATTCGAATTACGTAACTTATAGACCGTTAGGTGTTGTGACTTCTAATCCATAGTTATGAAAAAATAGAATAATTCACTGTCAAGTATAAGTGAAATACTAAATACTTCAGTTGTTATGCATTCAAAATTGTCTGAGCTAGCTAGCACTTGATGATGTATGTAATAATTGAGAGAAGGGATATACAAATTACCGAGTTTGGTGATTGAATGGAGGAGAAGGTATCTTTCCATAACGTAGGACGAAAGTTTGCCAATGGACGGAAATTTTCATTGCTGCTTTTGGCTGATAAATTACATGCCTGCAACTGCAATGATCTACTTACTGGCGAATTATTAACAGTCCAGCTGCAGCAAGCTAAGCGATGATGACGTTCATCGCCCCATATTTTAGGGACAAATTTTCCTAATGAGCTGCATCGCAGAGATTTAGCTGCCGCTGCAACTGCTTGCATTGCCATATGGATTAATAATTAATGGAGGACAAACTTGGACCAATATATATAATTAAGGCTGCTGAAATCCAGCCTAGTTATTTATAGAAAGCATAACACAATAATTGTTTTAGGTGAGGTGATAGTTTCTTTGTTTTTATTATATAATCAATTTGCATTAAAATATATTTTATGAACGAATCATCGGTGTACAAGTTGTGTCTATCATCCAACAACTGATTTGACTTAGACAGTTGACTGATTAAATATGTTTGACACTTCATTATCTACTGTAATCAGTTGGTACATAAATATCTATTTTTAGGATGCTTCAATCATTTGAATTAATCAGAGAAACCACACACAGTGGTTTTCATCACCAACCACTTGAGTTGGAGTTCTCTTAAATGTGAATTGTGATCAAATTTCTCTCTTAATTATTTGGGAGTAGAATCGATAATGCCCCATCCATGCAGCAATGTCAAAGTTGCCGGCCAGGGTTTTTTTATGAAAAAAAGGGCCCCTTGGCTTTAATAATAAATAACATTTATACGCCGACACTTCAGAAAATTGACCACAAGTCAGCTTAACACCACACGCAACTTGCTACCGTACATCATGCTACTCTAATTTCCTAACCACCCAACACACAAACCCCGTTAGCATAAGATAGAGTAATGTTAAATATTTATCTATCCAGACAATAGAAAATATAGTTGATATTTCCCAAATAATTCTGTATAATTCTCATACGTTAGCAACTTAATTAAATTAGACCATCATATACTAATCTCTTTCTCTAAAGGAATATAAACAAAATAAATTATAAATCTATTTTATTTTTATAAAATAATTTGTGAAGTAATAACATATTAGTTCTTATATTATTTTTAATCAGATACATACTTTATATTTTTGTCACCAATATTCTCGTAGTGTTACTAATATACAACTTATGAGACGTTGATATTGAAGAAACCAAATAAGAATTTTATTTTTAGATTTATAGGACCCTTTTTTAAGAAAAGATTTTATCCTCTCAAAACAATGTTTTGCTGTAAATCAGACTCTTAATATTAACATATTTTCTTCTTCCTCCTTATTAGACTACAGTGTTTCTAGAGTGCTTGCCAATCTGCAAGTTAGAAGAAAATCTGATGGTGCAGATGATGATAACTATGGTGCAGATGATGATAACTATGCAATGACCCACAATATAGAGAATTTGTAATAGACGGTGTCTTGTACTATAGAGGTAGACATAAGGACAGGCGAGTGGTTGTGATTTCAAAATTTAACTTAAAATTAATTTAATATTAGATTAAATACAACCTACACTTTAATGACCCACAAAAACATGATAAAACTCAAAATTTGACTTAAAAAGTAATTTAATATTAAACTTGATAAAAATCACACTTCATAAAAACACATTAAAACTTAGAGAAGCTCCTATTGTATTTGAACTATTCTTTCAAACAAAGCGCCTTCAACACTGTCCTCAAAAAGGAAATCTTGATTCACTATGATAGAAATAGAAATTTGCTACCGTGTCTTGATGGTTTCGATGGTTCAAAGGAGTATTCTGTTTTCAGGTTAGATCGATTGGGGATGAATTGGATAATAAATAGATCATTGCCCTCAAATGATTATACACCATTATTCATTCCAACCAAAGAGACGAGTGAATTGGTGAATACTATACATTCAGGGAAATGTTCCCTTCCTCCTTTTACTTAGCATCGAACATTTTATTTGACACTCACCTACTTATATAATTAGTCTTTACAAAATATATACTTAATTAGAATAATTTTCATTTTTTATTTACGTATATATAAGTTAAACTTGAAAATGATTATCTTATTCACACGTATTACGGGGAAATTCTTAACTACTTGCAAAGTTAAAGCCAATGAAACTACATTCACCACAGCCTTCAGGTATTGAAGATTATCGACATCGCTTTCCGAAACTTTTCCTTTGTTTCCAACGCAATTTCTAATTTCTTTTTGGGTTTTCTGCATCAGATTTGGATGCCGTACAAGCTCTGCAATTGACCAGATCAAGGTTTCTGCACTTGTTTCAGTGCTGGCCAAAAATATATCCTGGTATTGGATAAATATAAACAAAATTAAATAGACAACGTGATAATAAATAATAGACATAGGATTATTCATGCTTGCCATATCTAATGCCTTCATATTTTCATCGGTGAGTTGAACTTCAAGTATTGCATCAGAAGCAGAACCAATTTGATTTTTCTGTATTTTCCCCAACGCGTCAATAATATCTTCGTATTCCAGTTTCTGCCTTTGACCGTCTAAATTTTTTGGCAGAAAGAATCTAATTCATGGAAATGCATTTCAGATTTTCTATCTAGTCGTCTGAAACTGTCTATAACCCAACCTAGATGGGGAAAGAAATTAGATGCCGCTAAGTATTCTATCATTTTAACAACATTAGGAATCACTTTATAATCAAAGCCAAAGCTATTACTCAACCCATTTTCTGGAACGCTTTTCCCAAAAGAGATTCAACAAGTAATGAATGCATTTAAAAACTTGAGCCCTTCAGAAAGATCAGCAGGACGATCAGTTGCGCAAGGGCATGAGAGAGATAGAATCAATGAGAAAAGCAACCTCTTCTTCTCTTGTAAACCTGAAAGAATGTACCCTTTTTGCACTAAAAAGCTCAATATTGCATGTCTTCGGCATTTCCTTGTAGTAAACATTGCAAGGAGAGAAAATCAAGTCACCGTAATTGTAGCTAATTATTTTAGCACCCAGTTGGCAGACCACCAAGTTAAATTTGCATAACAGGACCATACTTTTAATTTTTTGCTAATTTCATGATTGAAAGCAGTACAGAGAGAACAAGCAGAAGAAGAGTAGACCAATTAGGTTGGGAATTGGAAAACATTTTTATTTTTGGCTGCTATCTTAGTATTTGCATTTATATATATATATATATATATATTTAATGATTATTTTCTGGATACATATTTAATTACTTTGCTTCAGCTTTAATTATTTTCTGGATACATATTTAATTACTTTGCTTCTACTTTAATTGAACCTGTTACTCCAAGACAAGCGTTCACTATTTATAGCCAATTGGGGATTAAGTTAATGACACCCATTTCAGATCTAGACATTCTTCAAATTAATATCGACTTCAATCATAAGAAATTTGCTTGTTAACTCATGCATACGACAATTTCTACCAACTGCTAATAAATTAATGTGTTAGAACTTAGAATTAATATACTGAGTAAGTGCAATTAATATTTTTTTTAAATATTATCATAGTGTTGAATTTGTCAGGTAACCTAAAAGTTTAAATTTTAAAGTCAAATGGCAAATTCAAGATAGTATCATAGCTAATTTGACTTAATGGTCTAGTGTTCAAATTCTACGAATACAAAAAAATTAAATAATAATAATAATAATAATAATAATAATTTATCATTAAATAAAAGTGAAACTTGCTTGTAAGAGAGAATATTAAATACAATTTTCTGAACTCTTAATTTCAAACTTAAACTCTTAGATAAAGTGTTAATTTCACCATAAAGATAATATCAAATCATGAAATATTATGATAATATATCCCCGTTACCTAATCCAACTTGATTTTTATCTTAAACAAACAGATAATTTAATTACTTGTTGAATAGATTTTAATCTATATTTTCACGTGACTTTCATTAATTGAGTTAAATTTTCATCTCGGTACCTTACATATAATAACTAACATATTTTAATATAAGTTCACAGTGGAGAAAATAATAAATGAAGTAAGATGCAGCTGCTCATACTCAAATACAGTCATGGGTATTCTCCATGTTCAAATTCAAACAATCAATACTGAGTTTTAATAACTTTTAAAAAAAATATATAATATTTAATTTATTTCATTCTCTTACATCTATATATATCGTAACATGCTTATCAATTATTGTAGCCAACTACGTCTGTCAACAAATAATTAAACATTTATATTGTGTAATGTTGGGAAGCATAATATTTGTTTGAATACCATAAAATTATAGTTTTTGTAAATTTGAAGGTCTAATGACACATTCATTTTTTGCAGACGTAATTGCTTTATGATTTGAAACTTGATATTAATTTGTAATAAGAAAACGTTATATATTTATGAAATTAAACTATGTATTTATGATAAAGTATAACTTGTAATATGCATACGTGTCATATTTTATATGACGAAATTTTAACAATTCATAGTGTAAAAAGTTCTTAATCACTTCGATACTCTAGACCCTACACGAAACGAAACGAAAGTGAAACTTTAAACATGAACATGGAATCGATGTTATTAATGTTACACAAGATATGCAAAGAAAGAATGAAAATTATTATATTTTTGTAAAGTCATCAATGTCAAATATGAGTTTAATAGTTAATTATCTAAAAATATATATTATAATAAACTCTTAGCCACACAATTTTATCAATGTCACATGTCAATGGATTTTTGAAAGTTAAAGGATATATAATAATGAAGACAATACGAGAGAATGAATTATTTTTTTATATTCACACGATAAAAGATAATATATTTTTTACAATTACAAGAGGACGCTAAATATAATAACTAACTAATTACAGGAAAAATAATGAGAAAATAAATTGATAAAATTAAATATAAAATATTCTATCATAAATGTAATATATTTAACAAAATAGGAGAAAAGAAAATAGAAGAGGATCTAAATTCTTATTATAAATAGAATATTAAATTACTTTTTATCAAAAAATTAGTAAAAAAAAAAAAAAGTGAATTTTATTAAAAATTAGTGTTATCAAACATTGGTAGAAGAATCAAAATTCTAAAGGAATTCTTAGTTTTTATGATTGCAACAATTGCATAATTGTTACAATTTCTTAGAATATAGTTTGCGAATGTTGTTTGGGTTTGTATTTTGGTAATACATATATATATTATGTACTATATGATCGTTGCCTTTTAATCTATCATCTTTGTTTTGGCTTTTTGGGGTTTCTTACTTTATATATATATATATATATAAGAACTTAAAAGTCGTCAATGTGCATAAAGAACGGAGCTTTTAGAAGTTGAGAATTTTGGAAATAAAGATGAAGAATTATGTGGGTTTTGTTAATTTATTTCAACATTTGTAAACTTAAAAATATAAAGTTTGTGTTTAACAGTGTTATGGAGGAATTATTTTGTTGCAATATAAATTAATAAAAATTTATTCTATTATACAAATTTTTGTACCGAATGATTTAACAGTGTTATACTTTTGCCACATGTCTTATATTTTTAGGGGATTAAGTAAAAATTTACGGAAAGAAAAGAAAATTAATATATATAAAATATGTGATAATAATATAATTTAACACGTTAATTTATATAAAAGAATTTGTATTTTTGTATTATTCATTATATTATATTTTTTATATATTAAATTATGTACATAATTTAAATATAAAAGAACTTAAAGTAGAGCTTTAAAGTTGAGAACTAGACGAGGAATAAAGATGAAGAAATTGTGGAGTTTTTAAAAGTGTTTTAATAATTGTTAATTTATCACAACTTTTATTAACTTAAAAAAATGGTTTATGCTTAATTATTATCGAGGGATTATTTTTATTCATATATTATTGTTGATATTTATCCCATTTGGAAACACAAGCGTCGATTATTTGTATAAAGTAGTTATATAAAAGAGAAAAAGATTTCAATTGTGTACCAGCGATATCAAAATCTAGAAATTAAGAAATTTTTATCCAATTTTGCCTTCAAATCAGTTTTGGTGGGTAATAAAACATTCATTGAAATGTATAATACTAGTCAATAAGCACTGTATATGTGAAATCTTGCTTAATTAACATTGGTGCATAACAGTTGGAACAAAATAATTGTAACATTCTAAAATCTGGGTTGTTATCGGCAGGTGATAAGTTCGTTCTATTACTCTAAATCTTATATAACCTACTCAAACATATTTGCTATACAAGCATGTTTAACACAAATTTATAAAAAAAAATAAAAATGTTTCAACAATTTAAGGGCATCATGTCGCCACTGAGATTATATACAATTCCATATGTACACATATCTCAAAATAAAATTGACTATACATGTGTCATACCCTACACAAGAAGCCAAACTCACAACCTGCAACAAGACAAAAATACAACAACACTCTAGAAACCCAACACCCTGGTGACTGCGAATGGTGTCCTCTCTTCCAAGTCATGTCTCCAAAACGAGGCGTCAACTCACCAAACAAAGGTGTCTTGCAAAACTGGAAGGTAATGAGAGGTGAGTCTAACAGGATTCAGTGAGTGAATGATAAACACAAACATCACTGTATATACATATATTTATGTTTGGCCATTACTTGCATATTCATATAAAGTATATATACACATGTAATAATTATATGCATTTGAGTAGAAATAATTTTCAATATATCAAACAAAGAAACTCATCACACATCATTTAACAACATATTGGTGCTCAAAGGCGTTATGTATTGTCATCTCCTCAAACACCTAAATGAATATACGGTGCCTTAGGGCGTTATGTATTACTGTCTCCCAAGTCACTAAGAAAAACTAGTATACAAGAGCGTTATGTGTCATCGTCCCTCTAAACACGTAGATATATGCATCAGTGCCTTGAGACTTTACGTATCGCCGTCCCCTAAAACACTAAGAAAGACAGGTGTTAAGGGGTGTTATGTTCCACCATCCCCTCAAACAAGCAAATAAACCTGCAAGTATCGTAGGGCGTTACGTTTTGCTGTCTCCCAAGTCATAAAATTATATATAATGAGCATTATGTATCATTGTTCCCCTATTTCAAGTAAAATAACTCGATATCAGAGACGTTACATATTGTCGTCCTATTGTTTCAAGTCCACAACAATAAATACATACAAAACTTCACAATATTAATACATTAACTCTTCTTCATTACATGTCACCACACAACATACTAAGTTTGTCATGCATAACCAATAACAAGTCCACACAAGCTGTTATTTTTACAAACAATTTACCAACATACAATCATTACTTTCATGGAACCATATCAGAGCACATTTGAACAATTTCAATTAGTTTATTTCATATATAATTTCAGTGTTGGTTTCACATACATACATGCATATATATATATATATATATATATACACCCACACAAACAAACACCTACTCACCGATTTTTCGTTGCGGTATACTCAATCTTATGTGAGATTGACGAGTGTTCAGCCTAACGATCTACAATATATAACTTTGGTTAGCTTCTTTTATTGTAAATGAATAAATACTCAATTATATTACATATATGTAATCTGCCTCAATAAGACTAAACCGATTTAGTTCATTACAAAAGTTCATATGGTGTTCACTGCACAGCGAACGGTTTTAAACTCGCAGTGCGTCAAACTGATAGGCTATCACAATTTAAGTTTTTGAGAATACTCTCTATTATGTGTCTAGTTTCTACCACTTCTTGCAGATTTACTTTCTGAGTTCAAACGCTCAAGTTACAATAGAATTTCGACACATTACTCAGTGTAACAAACTGCGACAATCGAGGATAATATGGTCAATTGACGATATCCAAGTTTGCACATGCATATGTGTGTGTGTGTGTGTGTGTGTGTGTGTGTGTGTGTGTGTATTTGTGTGTGTGGTTAGTTAACACAATCAAGACTTAGGCGACTTGAGCTAACTCATGGTATGATGATTTAAAATGAATTAAGTTGGATTTAGCGAATAGTTAGTTTTCAAATAATGCCCTACGCTGAAGTATTCGGCAATCTCACTAGCCAATTAATGAGTTGGGTCAAAGGACAACGTCCTTGCAAGGGATTTGGGGCAATTCCCCCCGAAAGGTAGACAGAATTAGTTTTAAGAAAATTATAAAGAATTTAATTTTTGTGAAAATTGGGAATTTAAACGGGAAGTATCGATACCTAGGGATAAGGGTATCGATACATGTACCAAAAGATCGATACCTTTGGAATGTAGGTCGATACTTGATGAATGGATCGATACCTTCATTAAAGGGTATCGATACTTATGAAGTCGGAGAGTTAAGAAGAATTTCTGAGTGACCAAATTGATACTTAGGAGGAAAAGTATCGATACTTTAAAAACAGAGAGTTCGAAAATAATTACAGGATAGACCAGATCGATACCTTTTTCAAAGGTATTGATATATGACAAACGAATTAATATATGAGGGCAGATGTATTGATACTCCAGGTCGAAGGAATTTCCAAAACCGAATTTTTAAAGAACGGATCTATACCCTACCCAAAGGGATCGACATAAGTCAAAAGTATCGATACTTTGCGAAAATCTAGGTGAAATTTAACAGACAATTTGATATTTTCGCCTACTTTTATAAATACTCCAAAGGGGGATTCGACCTCCAGTATATTTCTCATTTGCTCATTTTCTTTTACTCTCTATTAAACACATTCTTTCTCCTTTCCTCTCAGTATATAGTAGATCTCGGCCAATCCTTTGATCTTTTCATCCAAATTTCACTGCCAAATGAATACCCATCCTTCCCACTATAATGTAATGCCATTTTTGCTAAATACAGCAAGAAATAGTACGAAAGGAAGCTAGGGTTTCCAATCAATTCGGAGCTTTTCAAATTTATCAAATAATATAAGGTTTCTCAAGGCTTCATCAAGTTATAGGTAAGCCCTTTAAACTATTTTAAGACCTATTTTAAGAATTTGAGCATGTTGGACCTTTAGGGTTTACTGTACATTTAAGAATTTTAGTGATTTCACCTAGTAAATGTCCAATTATGTAAATTAGTGATGATTGAAGTATTTTAATGGACATATGTGATATTATTTAAAACTTATTGAGGTAAAATAATAGTTAGAAATGTGATTTACCAATGAATTATACATGGAATCTAAGATTTAATATGATATCATATATTTGACATGGAAATGTGAATTAAAATAATATGGCTATAGGATTTCGTTGTTGGAAATCAGATAAATAATTTTCAATAGTTAAGTCTTGGGATAAGTATAAGACCAAGGAATTTTATTAATTTTATCAACAAATATTGTACTTTTCGCATTATATTAATTTAACGAGTAGTAGAATTCATGGGTTATGCATATGTGTTATTAGGCTACGATGATCCGAGAAAATGACCGAGAAAGCGTGAGGATTGTTAGTGGGAGTAGTTGCCCTCCCTAAACAGTGAGTAAATTTATACATACACATTATGTAATTAGAATACATGTGATAATTATATGTACACTTGTATGTGAAGCAAAGTGTTTTGAAATGTTAAAATGAATGTTTTACATGTGCTTCACTTTGATATTAGGATGTTTTGTATATTGTGGTCTGTTGATATGATTTTATTTGATATACATGCATGTGATGGCCGTGAAAGCCGAAATTGGATTATATGTTTTGTAAATGTTGTTTCAAAACACAATGGTCGAGGAGGCTGGATTTTATTTATGTAAGAACGCTATTGTTTTTTAAAAAAATGAACTGTTTTAATGCATGTATATTGGTAATGAGGCCGGTAAGGTCGGATTATGGTTATATGGCTAGTGAGCCAGGTTATTTACTTTATATACAGGATTGTAACCTACGGACGGACTTGAGAGAGACCATGTTGGTTATTGGTGCCACAGTGGAGCTGTATAAGGGATGATAAGCCATAATAAGCCCATTGTGTGCCGTTGCGCGGATGTATGGTTATATAGAAACTCTATGAAAAGTCTTGGCAGCTTGATGGGGATCTCATGGATTTGACAGAAAATGAGGACAGTCACTCATATCACCAAGTGACTACTCAGGGCTAACATCAGTAAGGCGGATTTATTTTATAAATGTATGTTTTCTAAGAAAAAAATGATTTTTACAAAATATGAGAATGATTTTCTATTTAATAGAATGTATTGCATATGGTTTATGCATGAAAAGCTTACTAATGGTTACGGTTTTGTCCTGATCAAGGTAGCGTGTCGAGAATGTATGGCTAGCCCGAATTGTTTGTTTTAAAACTATTATAAACCAATGAAATGCATTGTGATCATTGATTTACATGAACATATTTTTATTTATTTTAAATACATTATGAAATGGATCCCAATATCTGTATTTGGAAAATGCATGTGCATGTATGTATATCAGTATGTATATATTTACTCATTGAGTATAGTTGTATACTCACTCCTCACAATTTTAATTTTAGGTTAGACGCGTTAGTTTTAACTAGTCTCATGGTGATAATAAAGAGCTTGAGAAGCTCTTGGTAGGTTTTCTATCTTGACTCACTCGTATAAGTCAAAGTCCACTGGATATGTGTTTTTTATTTGGATTTGTGATTATTAGAGAAATACATAAAGTATTGTATCATAAATATATGTTATGTAAGAAATTATTATTTTGTTTAACCCATATGATAAATAAATTTCTATATTGATATTTTATTTTCTAAACATGTTGTTGATGAATTGATCACGGAGATCAATTCTTTGAAAACTCCCATGAATAGGAAATATATTTTAAAAATATTTTCAAGAGTATAAGATGTACAGGTTAACCTTACAGGCTCTCTTGATACGTTCTAGGTATTAAATAATATATCAAGAGGATCTATGACGATTGTCACAAGTGAATCCCAAAGTCGGGGCGTGACATTACTCTTCTTTTCTAATCAGCTCCTTCCCATTTTCCTCAAATTTTTGGCCATTTCTCCATGTTTTCCTCTCGATTTGGCTTCATACAGCCATTCTCCTCCTTCTTTACAATTCGGCTAAGATTTCAACTTCATTCAGCCAAAATCCTCCTCCACTCAACTTGTTCAACCAACTCCCTCTTTGCTTCACCAAATTCCAACCAACTTTTTCACTTTTCCAACCACCATAACCTTACGTCCTCTCAGTTTCCCTTGCTAGCTATTCAATTCAGCCAAACTTTCACTTGATCGGCCAAATCTTCTTCACATTCTGATTTTGCTCATTCTCACACCCATTTTGTTATGCTTCACTCTCTCTCTCTCTCTCTCTCTCTCTCTCAATTTGTAAGGTTAAACTAAAGAATGGAATGAAAACCGAACGAGGGAAAAAGAACAAAGCAATTGATTTCAATTTGGCCACAATTTCACTTCCAATAGGGCAAGTTTCATCACACATGCAAGAATGCCCTACTCTTGCCCTCTCTCTCTCAGTTCTCCCTTTCTCATACTTCCAAATTTGTTTTGGTTAAGTTGAATTTGGAAAATGAAGATGAAACCTAGTGGGAGAGGCTTTTTAAGACAAATGAGTTATATTTATGTATATATATATATATATATATGTGTACAACAATGGACTGTTTTACACTTATTTTTATTTATTTTATTTTGAATATTTATATTTACTTGATTTAAGATAACTTAATGTCTATTTAAGTATATATTAATTTTACTACTTGTAGCACTATAAGTTTTTAATATTTATTATGGCCTGTGTTATTCATCAAATAAAGTTTAAGGTTTTGTGACTTTACATCCTTCAATTATTTTATCACCCACATGTACTTGTTATTTTATTATTTTATTTATTGTTATTATGGCAGTAAATGCCGACAATAATCATTTTAATTACATCGTTGCTGTTACTGCAACTCATCATCTGTTGGTATTTCTTTTTAAAAATATTTGTTTGAGTTGTTCAGAAGATTAGTTTTTGGTTCAGTTGATAATCTACGTACAAGTGAAGCCATAAACTCCCTTTTCTTGATTTGAAATTTCAGATTTTAGTTCCCTGTTTAACTTGAGCTCCCAAGCATGACAAACTTAATTCTCTGGCTTGCCAGGAATTGCCTTTCTTGATTTGCAAAAGCCAAAGGATCAATAGTGGAATATATCACCAAACAATTGGTTTATCCCGTCCTTCGTATAACAGCACAACGTTGTGGTTCATACGGCATCATTTTTATGTCTGGAGCAGGGGACCAATAAAATTTTTACTGGTTCCTGAAACTCCCAAAGAATATTTTTGTTATACTAGTAATAAAAATATTCACTGCTCAGAAAAAAACCCAAAGGATTGAACAAGGATGACTGAAGGAGAGAAAACTCTAGTCGAAATCTTAGAAGAGAATAACCCCATTGACTTGACGAAGTATACAACATAGTGCTCCACAAGCTGGTGCCATATCAACATTTTCAGGAACAACACGTGATACCTTTGAGGCAAAACAATCGTTGAGCCAAGGTATGAATATTTTTATTATACCAATGGCAATATATACTGCATCAAATCTATCTGTTTCTCAGCTAGAACTCCCTGGAACCTCCAATCTATCGCAGTTGCACACCGGCTATGCCCTGTTCCAGTGGGAGAAACTGGTGTCTTCATTGCTGTTCATCGAGCTGATTCCTTTGATGCTTATAAGTTTTTGATTGCTGATTTAAAGGTATCTGTTCTAACATGGAAGAAGGAGTTTTACGCTGATGGAGAAGTTTGGAAGGAGAATTCAGAGTTTATGGAGAAGGATGGCATTTGCTCCGAAAGAAAAATTCAGGTAAAATCACATGATAGAAAAGACCTGCTGCCGGGCCAAGGGTCAAGGTACCTCCTAATGTGAAATTGGAAAAATAGCATAAGTGCAAATTCCCTTACCTCCTAATGTGAAATTGGAAAAATAGCATAAGTGCAAAATTCCCTCTTACTGCAGATTTTTTGTTTCTTTTTACTTGTATGTATATTGAAACAATTACTATTGAAGCATAAAGTGTGCGAAGCTCTGTTTGAAGAACTGATGAACAGAGTTGCCAAAAACAACACTTTGATTGATGAACAGGGTTTGTAGATGTTTTGAAGGACTGTAACAAACATGACATTTCAATGTTTTGGGAGACAGTAGCCAACAATTTCTCAATATCAAACATAACAATTTCTACAAAGGGCAACAGGATAAAACATCATAATGGAAACATGATGTCCTGTAAAGGCAGGGGCAATATCTCCAAAATACACACACTTAAGTCTGGTATGTCACAATTTGCAATATCTCCAAATTGAACACACTGGTGACCGACTATCCAAAATCCAGGATATATTTGTTTACGATGATTCAGGCAAAAGGCTTTCGGCTGGTGTGAGAAGGGCCACAGCACCACGATCTGGACTTGAGAATTTCCGGTACACTGCCTTGAGCTTACTTTCTGCAGCTGCAGAGTGAAATTTTGCCAGCATCTTTGCGCAACTCCTGTTAACAGAATACGCAAAACTCAGCTAAACTATGTACAAACACTAAAATAAAAGCTGAACAATGGAAAGAAGATTACCTTAGCTGATCTTCGGCGTAGCCTGTGTGGTGCTTCAAAGTTTCACTCCAATAAGGCATCTTATCCAAGGTGCATCGAGCAGCATAAACAGCTGATGCAGCAATCAGAGAAGGACAGTACAAAATTATGGTGGGATATTGCATCAGACCAAGTTCAGCCAGGAAAAACACCATGTTTTCCATCTGCATTATTATAGAAAGTTAATAAATTAACCCGAGTCTTACCACTTCCAAATATAGGTCTACATTATCAATTTAAATTCATGAAAATGCGACAAGTACCTTCTTATCAGCTGGCAAAGAGGCCTTGATATATCGAACCAGGAAAACATAAGGTGTAGGAACAGTTAAATGCCATTCCAGCTTTCCCAAGATTGATTTCTCCATGGCTAGGACCTGTTCTCTGACATATGCATTGTCTGATATGCAAACAAAGTCATTAACCTGAAAAAGTTTAGAACCCAAATGTCAAATGAAGTTGTATGGAATTGATTCAAATATACATGTATAACACAGAAGAATATACTACCTCTGGTGCCCAAATCTCTTCATATTTGCAAGCTACGAGCATTGAGCTGATGCCAACAAGCTGAAGTTCCCTCCTTGTTACAATCTCTTCTGAAAGGAAACGATCAACAATGTTTACGGTAAGATAAAGAGTTTCTGGCATTAGTTGGAATTTTCTATGAACTTCTGTCAACCAGTCCACCAAGATTGATCTCATTTTTGAATTAATGTCTGGTTGTGCATCCATGTAGTCATGTACTCGACCCTCGCTCTACAACAAGAAAATTATGTTAATGTAATGTATAGAGAAAGAAAGAGAAAAGCAGAGAGAGATTAAAAGATCATTACTTCTGTGAGCTTGTAGAACTTGTACATATCATCAACATATTCAACAACTGCCAATTCATTATTACTATCATCCGCATCAATGTCTGCTATGGAGTCCTTTGGCTTGTTGGTTAGTTCACAAGCAGCCTGAGGTTGTGAATTTTGTTCAGCAAAGAACAAGAACACGGAGCAAAATTAAGAAAGCAATATCACCAATAACAATCTAAATTACCTTGCTTCGAGCAGTGAGGATTGAAGAGAAAGTCTTGACTGACTTCTTTGACGATTCTTCTCCTGATATTCTTTTGCTGTTAGGCGTACTCTTGTCACTTTCATCAGAGCTTCTAACATTCACTGATTCCGGTTTCAACTTGTCAATTTCCTTCCTCTGCTCTGCTGCTACCTTCTTTACTGCACCGCCTTTTACTGCATTTCCATTGGCAGCAAGTGCAGCATTTACAACTACAGTGATTGGTTTCTGTAAATGCAGAGAGTTTTGCAACTATGAGTGTGAACTAATAAAATTGAGAAAGACACACAGAGAGAATGAGAGATTTTTCTGGCTACCTTTCCTTGCGGGGCTCGTTCAGACGCAAAATTACCAATATCCTGAAGAACTCTTCTGCTCCTTCCATCTCCTAACGCATTCTTCTGCTTCACTCCCCCTGAAAGATTTATACCCCAAGATGAGAATTCTAGGTCCGCCTATATTATTAGAATTCTTAATGTTAAAAATAATTTCCATAGCTCGCAGAAAATCTCTAATCTTAAAACAAATTGCGTTTCCAAAAAAAATAGCTCTCCGCGCTTAGGAGAGACAACTTACAAGGCATTTAAGCACTTAGAAGTCTTTGTTTACGCCTTAGTCTATAAGGCTTTGTTTACAACATATTTGCAGGACAAAGTGAAAGGAGGCTAAGAAGAAAGTTAGGAACAAATAAGGAAATTCAGAGGCCTGGGAACTTCACAGAACAAGCAGAAAACTCAAATTCTGAGCAAACAACACCTATGAGATGATATGGTTTAAAAGAAACACAACCGATAATTGAACCTAACCCATGAGGAAATAACTAATAATTTCATAAAATTTACATCCAAAGACAAGAACACCAACATTTACATAATCCAAACAAACAATTTTGCAACAAATCCAGAAAAACAAGCCCTTGTAAATGTCCAGTATAAGAATCAATCAAAGAACAACCAATCTCATTTGCAGATTCAACAGAAAGATACCGAAGAAGGAAAAAAGAATTGAATAAAAAAAATCTACCTCTAAGCTGATGGTGAGGAATAACAGCTCTTGAAGTCATTTCTGGTTCTTGGGTTTGGCCAAAGACACCTCCAATGCTTGCAAACAGTGACGAAAGAAACTCTTGGAGACGGCTAGTACGCGTCTCTCCTTGTGCGTTTATGGTCGCCACCCTCTATCTCTCTCTCTTTTACTGATAAAATCGCTCTGCAAATAAATTCTTTTCTCTGTTTCTTGTTTGCTGCTTTGTTTGAATTGTTATCAGTTAAATCAGAATATGGCTCTGTTAAATTGATTTTCAAGGAAGGAATGAAAGCTCCAACGGTCTAATTTTTCGTGTCAAAATACATACCGTTGGATGGTTGAAGGATCTAACGGCTAACATCTCACTTTAAGTTTTGGAATTTTCTAGCCGTTACCTGTACTAGTGGGCCAACTTTTTACTTTGGGCCGTTTGATTCTCCTAGGGCCTTGAACCCTTTAAATTTCTCATAAAAATTATTTTAAGGAATAAAAATTATTTTAAGGAAAATCCCATTAAATAATTATTTTAAAAATATTTTTATATACATACTCTTTAACTTTAATTCTTTAATTCTGTAAACAACCTCAAATTCCCCAATTTAATCCCACTAATTTTGGTTCCACCCATAAAAGTCATAGTATCAAAATGATATATTTTAATAATAAATAAAATTACAAATATCGTACGGTCAAGAGTGAGATCTTTACAATAAATATATATATATATATATATATATATTAGAAGAGGATCATCTTCACATTATAATTACTAATTGACACCAAAATAAAGATATCCAAGCACAAAAAAATAAAATTTAAATAAATAAAGTCAAAATTAAAGATAAAATGGGACACTAAAAGGATATGGACAAAGACAATTATCAATTTAGATTTATTTTTAATCTAATTTTAGTTAAATTTTTTCAAATTATGTGACAAGAATTTATTATTAATTAATTTTTATTTAAATAAAAATTAATTTTAGAGTAATATCTATGGGCTAATAATGAACAATTGTTTTCCAAATATATAAAAAGTATCAAGTTTGAAACACTATTGATGGGTTAATATTTTCATGTTTTTATCATTATTTTTTATTTACGACTAACGATAAATTATTTGTCGTTATTTATAATTATAAAAAAATAAATTATACGAAACAAGAGATAATAATAATATATCAATACATTTAAATTTATTATACTTTAATTTTATTTAAAAAGTGTAATAATTAAAATAATAAGTAAACATTAATTTTTATTTAAATAATATTTACTAATTAAATTAATGTTTGTATAAGATGATTATCATCGCATTTGTTCCACAAAACTGTTGGAGCAGAGAGGAAGGTGGTGGGCTCGGTTGATAGGAGTAAAAGGAGTTGGGGTTTAATTTTATTAGCCCAGGCTTTTGCTTACACATTGGCTTACTTTACAAAAACATTTCTCACCAACATTATTCTGGATTACAAGTTTATCATTTAACAAAAACACAATGACTTGTAGTCCTTGCATTTCTTCCTATCTTCTTCTTCATCCTTTTCCAAAGACTACACAAAAAAGAAATCAAAACTCCCCATTTGCCTCCGAGCTCAAAAGGGCTTCGGATAATTGGCAACTTACACCAATTTGATAGCACAAATTCTCAACACTATTTTCCAAAACTCTCAAGAAAATTTGGACCCCTCGTTTCCTTGCATCTTGATTTTGTCCCAATCCTAACAGTTTCTTCAACAGAAATGGCTAAACGAGTTCTCAAAACACACGACCTTTACTTTTGCAATAGTGTAACACCCCATATCCAGAAATGTTATCAGTAGGTAATGAATTCCTACTATCACTCTAAACCTCACTATTTATCTGAATGCATGTACAAAAATGTGAAACCACAATAATAAGGGACACAATGCATAAATGCATAAGAGTAGTATGCCCTATCGTAAAATAAAAATAAAAATAATACATTTTATATTTCACAATCTTTAATACAATACCATTTATGCTAAAATTTCATGCAATGACTTCAAATTTCAATTTTATCTATAATACAAATAATTCTCCCTACATAATAGACTCATAATGCCCTAGTGACTGTAGATGTACCCCTTGTTCCCTATTTGTCTCTTCTATACTAAATTCTCTTTCGTTTCTTTCTAATTTTTTATCTAACCTGCAAAACTGAGAGGTAAGGAGGGTGAATCCTGAGGACCCAGTGAGTGGATAAAAATTAAAGTAAGAGAATGTAAATGGGGAGTAAGAGTATATAATTTAATTTATAACGTCACACATTTATTTAAATTTTTAAAATTTAAACAGTTCACTAAAAATCACGTAAGTAGTATAAACAAATTTTTATTTCAAAAGGAAGCCTCGTCAATTACGATCTATCCCTTTTCGGTTCAGTTTTAGAGGGAAGCCTCACCCATACTAGTTTAACCCTCAAGACTTTATTTTATATAAAAGCCTCACCAATATTGGTCCGACCCTCTGAACTTTATTATAGAGGGAAGCTTTGCCCACATTGGTTTATCCCTTTAGACTTTTTTTTTAGAAGGAAGCCTCACTCATATTGGTCCGACCCTCCGAAATTTATTATAGAGGAAAGCTTCACCTACATTGGTCCATCCTTTTACACTTTATTTTAGAGGGAAGTTTCACCTATATTGGTCTGACCCTTTGGAATTTATTATAAAGGGAAACCTCACTCACATTGGTTCATCCCTCTAAACTCATATAATGTATTCGTGCATAAATACACTCACACTGAGTACTAACACCAACCAAATCTTAATACATACAGTCTATAAAGGATATTTTACAAATCCATACAATTTAATTTATCACACATTAATTCATCCACGTAAACAATTCACAAATATCCAAAGCATTTTCTGAATTTACTCTTACTCCCATCATATTTATTTTTATTTCAATATAAAAGAGCCATAAATATTGAATTAGTAAATAATTTAACCATTCAATTTACTTTTCATAACATTTACTTTTCAAATATTTGTCCAAATTATATTCCAAAAAATATATCATAAAATATTCATTTTAATAGGTCTTTCTAAAACATTCGTAAATCGAACATTTTGCATAAATAATATTTTGAAAATAAAATATTCACTCACAGTTTACGATCTAATCTATCTGATTTAAAGCGTTGGTGTTGAATGTTCAAGTTGTCGATCTACAATAAATTATTCTTCATTAGGATTTAATACAATATCTATCTAATAAATAAATAAATATATTATGCTTAAAATTTTCACCTAAATAAAACATTAATATAATCTGAGTATCTACTAAATAAAATCTAAATTTATTCTAGGGACATTTTATTACACAAGGCGCATCTTAAGCTTGCGATAAACTTACACTATGCCAAATCGGTAAACTATCTCAATCTCGCTTTTTGATAACATATTCTATTATGAGTTTAATTTTTGTAACTTTTTATGGATTCAAATTCTGAATTCATATGTTCAACTTATAAGCGATTTTCAACACTTGACGCAAAAACAGAATAGGGTGCTCATGGTTACAGGGCAACCAACTTCCTGATTTTTTTATGACCTTATCTTTTTATGAAATGAGTTGATTTTTGGATATGTTATGCTTTTATATGTCTAGTTTTCCTAAAATTTTACGGCGCATTAATCCGAGGTCCAGAACTTACTAAATTCTTATTTTTCTAAGCCCTACTTGAGGTTTCCAATAACTGATAAAATCTGCCTATATACAATTTCGGCTCTATGTTTTTAATACCTTCCAGCCACTAAACTCATGACCCATCACCTAATTCTTTAATTTTTCTAGCCTCGAAACACACATATAGAAGCATATAACAACCGTCTAGTTTTCACATGGTTACGAAATCGTTTTTGCAATACTGCACATACAAACACTGCCGACAACTAAATGTCATCAAGCTATGGCCACAAAATTAGTTTATGCCCTGCCTTAATTATTTCATTCACTAACACAAGTTTTCCAAAAACCAAAATCACACATAAAATGTACATTTACCCAACAACCTTCGTTTCACCTCATTTTCACCATAATCATTGAATCTTCCCCACACAAATATATATATATATATATATATAATTCATTTTCATAATTTTCATACATAACAATAACCACTAATTTATTTCTTAGTATTAATTTAGCTTCAATTAAATATAAAACAATAAATCAAATTTCAAAATCAAATAACATACACACACTTTACCACCAAACCACTTCTCTCTCTCCTTTTCCTTCCTTTTTTTCACTTTCTTCTTTTTCTTCTCTCTTTTCCCTCTTTTTTTCACCTGGTTCGACCACTTCACTTGCCTCCTCTTTTTTTTTTTCCTGGCCACCACTTCCTTCCTCACCTTGGCTTGATCGACATTCCTCACCTCCTTTTCCCTCATGGTTTGTTTTTGTTTCTCCTTCCCTTTAGCTTACATTTTGCCTCTCATTTTTATGTCTATTTTCTTGTTTCTTTTATCATTTATTTTTAATTCATGACCAATCAAGATAAAGGGAAAAAGTAAAAAATTTAGAAACACTAGAAAAAGAAGACCAAAATTTATTAGAGATGGGTTCATCTTTTCCTTTATCTCCATGCTTCACGTTTATTCTCTTCTCTTTCTTATGTTTCTTTTATTTTGGCAAAACATGTATAGAATAGTCTAGCAAATTGTAAAAAATAAAACATAATTTTGGACTTATTTTAAATTAAATTTATATGGGCTTATTTTCATTAAATTTGAATTTGAGTTTGCATAACTATATTAACTTAACTTAGAATTATCTTGAGCTTAACTTGGTAATACACTTTATTGGGCCATAATATAATAATATAATTATTTTAATGATAGCCTCACACTTTCCCTCTTTGCTCTTTTTTCCTAACTAATAAAAGTTTTGCATTTTCACCCATTGAGTTTTAAAAATCCTTCAATCTAGTCTTTATGTTATTTGAAATTATTATGAAAATAATAGTAATGAAAATCACATACTTGACTCTATATATGTCCATAGCATTTTATGCTTAAATTTTAGGTTATACGTGCATAGCTTAACTAAGTTTTCTCAAAACTTAACACATCAAAATTCATATCTAATATCAAAATTGAATAAAATTAAGTTATCTGAAATTTGGCGGGTTCTACAAATAAACCTACTTAAAAGGCCGAAAAATGAATATTGAAAAATACAGATAATAAAGAAATGCTTGCTTTTCTTATTAACTTTCTCAAATAAAATTACATAGAAAAAAATGTTCATATAAATGAGAAGAATTTAGGAACAAGAATACAAAGGATATTTGTACAACTATAAAATAACAAGAATTCTCAACCTTTGATCACAGCCTGTAATAACATAATTTTACTACCTAATGAAGAACCTTGAGCTTGTCTTTGAAATATGCAAACCTATTGTAAGGTAGTGGTTTGGTCATTGTGTCTGCAATTTGAACTTTAATAGGGATATATCAAATCTCAAGCTTCTCGCCTTGTCTCTTACAAAGTGAAGGTCAATTTTATTATGTTTTGTTCTAACATGGAATATTGGATTAGTTGCAATTGATACTACACTCATACTATCACTCTGTACTATAGGTGTTTTAGTAAGTTGAATTTTAAGTTCATTTAGCACTAAAGTTATCTAGGTTATCTTAGCATAAGTGTGTGCCAAAGCTCTATACTTTGATTCTGCATTAGATCTAGCAACCACATGTTGTTTCTTGGAACTCCATTACACTAGATTATCTCTCAAGTATGCATAATACCCATTTTATAAACCTCTTATAATCTGGATCACACCCCAATCAACATCACAGAAGGCCATTAGTTCCAGGTTTGCTAAGTGATGGAATTCAAGTCTATAATTGATTATTTTGCTAAGTGATAGAATTCAATCTACAATTGATTATCTCCTTTAGGTACCTCAATGCTCTTTTACATGCAACCGACTGTGATTGTATAGGATTTACCATAAATTAGCTAAGTTTGTTTACAGTATAAGAAATGTCAGGCTTGGTAAGTGTTGCATATTGTAGACATCATATAGTGCTCTTGTAAATGGTCGAATTTGCAAATGGTGATCCCTCATTCTTCATCAACTTTGTTCCTGTACTGAGTGGTGTGTCTATTCCTTTGCAATTATCCAATTTCACCCTTTTGCAAAGGTCTTAAATGTACTTGGCTTGTGAAATGCATAGAGATTTCTCAATTCCATTCACTTCAATCCCTAAGAAGAATTGTAACTTCCCAAGATCTTTCAAAGCAAAGGTTTTATTCAAGTTTTGAATTATAGTTTTAATGTAGTCTCTATTACTTTCTATTATAACTATACCATCCACATAAATGAAGAGGATACTAATATCAGATTCATTAATCCTGAAGAACATAGAGGTTTCAAATTTTGGGCAAGTAAAATCCTAATTTAACAAAGCTATTTTCAGCTTATTAAACCATGCCCTTAGAGCTTGCTTTAAGCAATACTTAGGTTTGCACACATGGTCAAGTTTTGTAAGGACTTTCAGCCCTTCAGGTTATGTTATATACATTGCTTTAGAAAGTTATTCATCGAGGAAAGCATTGTTCACATCTACTTGTCTCAAATTCTAGTTATAGATCACTACCAAGCTTAGCACAATTCTAATGGTTGAGGCATTCACAATTGCACTGAAGTTTTCATTAAAGTTCATGCCAAGGGCTTGGCGAAACCCTCTGGCCACAAGTCTTGCCTTCAATCTGATTACACTTCCATCAGGGTTTTCTTTAACCTTGTAAAACCATTTATTTTCCACTAATTTTAAGTATGAGCTAAAATGAACTAGAGTCCAAGTTTAATTTTTTACAAGTGCTTCATATTCATTAAGCATAGCTTATCTTCATGTGGGGTCACTCAAGGCAGCTACTGTGGTGTTTGGTATTATGATTTCTTCATTGGTGATGTATGTTTTGGGCTTAAAAATCCCCAATTTGCTCTTGGTTATAATGGGATGTGTAAGAATGATTTGTTTTTACTGTTGGGTTTGATTATGCACTAACTGTATGTCTGTAGGTTCTATTCTAGAAATGTGTTTTCTGTATTGACTGTTGGGCTATGTGTTTAACAGGGAGAAAGTGTTTGCTCAATGTTTGTATCATATGTGTTATCAAGGTCATTAAGATGAGGGTCAATACACATTGTTATTCTTTAAGTGAAAGATGTAGTCTTATTACAAGTTATTGCATTCAATTTGGAATTCAAGTGACTTTATGGTATTGTGAAAAATTCCCTCACTATTGAAGTGTTTTCCCTAATCAATTTGGATTCAGTGTTTGAGAAGTTTTAATCATCTATAAAAAGAAAGGATAAATCATTAAACTTGATGTGTTTTGCTTCATGTATGGTGTAGTCAAAGGTATCCTTTGTGAAAGGCATTTAGTCCTAACAAGACACACTTAGCTATATGAAAGTCTAGTTTATGTCTATTGTAAGGTCTTAGGAAAGGGTAGCACTCACACTCAAAGGTCATAATCATTAATAGATCAGGTTTTCTCCCATAAAATCTCTCAAAATGTGTCAAGTTATCTATAGTAACAAAGGTGGTTCTATTGATTAGGTATACTGCATTGCTAAATGATTTTAACTAGAATTTCAATGGCATTACAGCTTGTGCAATCAAGGCTAATCCAACTTTAGTTAAGTGTCATGTTTCCTTTCTGATTTGTCATTTTTATGGTGAGTGTATGGACATGAACATCTTAGTTGTATGCCTTCTTGTCTTAGGTAAATTTTAAAGATTTTACACTCCTCAGCCATATCACATTGAAGCATTTTGATAGGTTTATCAAAGAATTTTTCAGTTTGTATTCTGAATGTAACAAAGGTATTAAAGGTATCTAATTTTCTAGTAAAGGGAAACAACCAAGTAAAATTCAAAAATCATCAATAAATATTATGGAATACCTATGCCATTGGTTTTATGATATGAGAGCACGTCCTTAAAGATTTGAATAAATTAATTCAAGTGTAATAGATATTTTCAATTTAGAACTTTTAAAGTTGGATTTGTGTGCATTGCCAAGTTGACATGCTTTGAAGAATTCCACAAATAATTTTTAATTAATTTCAAGGACATTACAAGATGACAATGTTTTCTTGAGAGCCATTATATATGAGTGACCTAGCCTTCTATGCCAAATGTTTATATCTTTCTCAACTCTCAAGTTTTTATTGTTTGAGTCTACAATGTCATAGTTTGTGTCTACACTACCTAACATAGTTGATAACATAGATTTTGGTTTGCTAATATCTAAGGTACTAAGATTGGAAACTAAGAAGTTATTGGATGGCAATAATATGGCTGAATATGAAGGTTGCAATTTGTAGAATTCATTTCTAGCCATTCCTTCCAACAACACTATCCCTTACTTTTTGTCTTTGACATTGCACATTTGGCCACAAATTTCAATAACAACATCATTGGAAATAGTAATGAGGTTCTTTGTAATTTTTTAAACATATAGCAAATGTTTCAGATGTAGGTGTTTGGCAATGTGTGAATGATTAGTGTACAAAAACATATGACCTATATGTGATATTTTGAGATTAACATCGTAAGCTATAGTCAGCTTTTTAGCTCCAAGATACTCAATTGCCATATTGAGGTTAATTAGGTTATTGATGATGTGGTTTAAAACACCACTATCCAAGTATCAGAAGGGGTCTGCTAGGTTTTCTAATTCAGTGATATATGTTACCTTCTGCTCAGTTTTGGTGCTGTTTGAGAAACAAAATCTCCGTTAAACCCATGCCAACAAGCTGTTACAACATGCCCTATCTTGTTGCAGATTTGACAAATAGGCTTGTTGCCTGTTTCCTAGTTTGCCTCTTTCTCTGCCTTGGAATGCTTAAGGACCTATGCTGGATTGGCCGAAATTTCCACCAAACTTGTTAAAGCTGGTGTTCTACTAGTTCTAGTGGGTTGATCTCTCATTCTAGTTTCTTCTTAGAAAATTATTAGTCTCAGTATAATTTGTAGAGATGTTTGGTTAGTAGTTCATGCTATTAATCCATAAGTTCATTTCAATTCTTATAAGATTCATTTCTCAAGTTATGAGTAAATTCATCATTCTATTATCTAATATATAAATCTTAAGTCTCTAGAAATTTCTTTATTTTTCTCCCCTCCTCTTATGTTCTTCTCTATCTTCTTTCTCTCTTACGTTTCCAACAATTCATCTCACTCTTTTTCACCAATCCAACCATTTTCTTTAGATTTTTTGCCTATAACAACACAAATTCATCATTCTAAAGCTGCTACAACATTTATTTTCAAATACTTGAAACCAATTTAGGGATTCTTCAAATCCAAAGATTCAAGCAAATTTAAAGAATTTTCTTGAGTTTTGGTAAGCATTCCACCAATCATAAAGTCTTAGAATTCAATTTGGTGTAAATTTTGGAATAGGTTTTGCTGTGCATGGATTAAGTTTTTGATTTGTGCTTATAGTAATATTATTTTAAATTGTGCTTTAAAACTTGAATAAGTCTCTTTAATGGTTGTTCTTGAAGTGTTGAAACTAGGTTTAAAAGTTTAAGTTAGTACGTAAATGGATTAGGGTCGAAATTAGTTTGGAAGAAAAAGAAAATAATATTGACAGTTTGGATCTTTTAATGATTATCCTTATTTTCTGGAAAATAGAGCCATTTTTAGGAAAAATCTATTAAAGATAAAATTGTTCTACATTGAAAACCCTTTCTAACGAATACTAACAATACCAAATCTAAGCTCATTTTCTTTATAAAAGAGCCCCCAAAATATTCTAATTTTTTTTCAGGTTTTGTCATCTTAGAAGATTCGAGTTTCAAGTACAATACATCTAAATCGAACATAATTCATCTGACCTGAGCATAATACATCTGACCCAAGCATAATACCCCTAACCCAAGCACAATACCCCTGACTCAAGCAACATACTCTCGACTTCGATCTTAACCAAAATCAACTTAGTAAATAGTTCAATCCTAAATTGTGTTTTAAAATTTTAGGGGTTATAACTTTGAATTTAGAAAAAGTTAGAGGACATACTGGATATCAACGGAAAACTCTTTTCGAGCTTTATAACATGATTACTAAGATTTACTCAGTTAAGGTCATTTTTTAAGTTAAAAAGTCAAAATACAATTCATAGGTATATATAAGACTACCTATCATGCATACATG
>JAXCLQ010000005.1:909206-929046 GCA_035584115.1 Cedrela odorata | reverse complement strand
ATATATGTGTATATAAATATATATATATATATATATTAAAGTAATGTGTATATATATATGTAATTATCTCTCTCTCTCTCTCATTTTAATACAAATGTAATGCATGCATTTAATTAAGAATGCACACTGCCGACCTAATAACCATAACTCATCTTTTTGCATTAAATTTCTTTGTGATATTTTGAAGATGTAAGTCGGTTGTTTATGTGTAGGTGATGTCGGTGATAAATAACACAAAAGCTTAAGTGTTAAGCTAATATACATATATAAATACAGAATATGTTATGTGAAGAAAAAAAAACACTTCTCTGTTTTTTGTTTTTCTTCCCTATTTTAAAAAATCGAAAAACTTCTTCTTCTCCTTCAAACCGTAAGCTGCTTGAGGAAGCAAACTTAGGAGAGCTTAGTTGTAAATCAAAGTAAAGACAGAAGAGGGAAGCAAGCTTGGGCTGTGAACCGAAGCTTGAACAGAAGAGAGAGAAGAGGAAACCGAAGAGAGAGAAAGCTTGGTGAGTTTGTTGAAGCTCAAACCAGAGCTTGCAAATCCCAAACAAGCTAGAATCGACTTCATCACATAGACATGTGGACTACCTAAAGGAGCAAATTTATTGTTGTCCCGAATTGTAAGGCCAAAAGTGAGTTATCTTTATTTTTGAACTTAAACAGAGCATGTTTTTGTAAGCCGTAACATGCATGTGTGCATATTAAGATCAGCTGGGAGCCTATTTTGCAGGTTCATTAAGATTGCAATGGCTTCCCTGTGGCGGTTGCATGCCCAGAAGTTCCTTTCGTGCATCGCGCTTCCACTGCTCACAGAAACAGAGCATGTGAGCTCACTGTTTTGTTCACATGGCACAACCTTCAAATCTTAAAAGCACTAAATTTAAAAGCTTTGAATCTCTTAACCAGAGTGGAATACCGCCAAAGTTCTTAATAGCAAGCTCTTTTAGATTTTAATTAGGTCTTAGCATATCAAGCACATCTGTTTTAGTTTTTGACAACCTTGAATTACCGCTATAGTTAGTCCTTTCTAAGCATAATTCATTAAGATTCCTTTTCACATTTAACTCAGCATTTTTGGCATCAACAACATCTTTTACATTTTCCAACTTTGAAATCTTAAACTTTCCCCAAAGATTCTTCAAAGACTTCTACTCTTTTAAACCAGATTCACTATGTTTGCCCACAGCAAAAGAACAGAGTGTTTGTAAACAAGTCAATCTACCAATATCCTTTGGCATTTCCTTCGATAAATTTGCATTATAATTATTGACATGACAAAGCTTCATTAGATTTTCCATGTCTACACACAATTTCTTCAGTTTATAGCAGTCTTCTAATCGAAGTACCTGTAAATTATAAAGTGCATTTATTAAATCAGGCAAAGTTACAATTTGAGTTTAGGATAGTTAAAGGTGTCGTAAGTTTTGAACCAAAACCTATCTACCATGAGTAAACAGCGAAAACGATACAGATATACATGCAACAATTTATTTCATAGTTACTAAATAAATTGAAAGCAAAAAAACAACAAAATATATTTTATTGTTGAAACTAAATATAATTTCATGTATGTATGCGAATATATACTAGGTAAATTTACAGGAAAGATTGGTGGCCTCACAACTATTCCACTTAAAAATCAGACTCTTTAGGCGGTGACAGAACCTTCTTTGACATGTACATAACTATACAAGTATGCTACTTATCGGTACGCTACTTACTAGTACGCTACTTACCAATATAGATTAAGATAATAATTATCAAAGTTAAAATTAATTAAATAGTAAATCATATCTTATTGGTTACCGAGATTAGTTTCAAGCAACAATTGTTTATTTCAACAAAACCTCTACTAGAGAATAAGCTCTAACTTGTCCACTAGGAGCATTACAATAGAGGGAATCAGAATTTTTAAAAGTGGTAAAAAGGTTTCAGAAGCAGTGACATTTTAGAACCAATTTTTTCAATGTCTAAAACCAGAACAACAGACATGTGGTTTCATTTCTTTCAAATTATGAGAAAAAGAAAGAAAATTGAATGGACTGAGAAATACTAGAATAACTTTTAGGAACTCAAGAAATACTTAGCATCCACCACATATAACAAGCCCAAAATTTGGAGATATGTTTTATCTTTACCTTGCAGTAAGTGTTCACTCTATGAGCTCTGTTTTGGTGAAAGAATACACAGAGAAAATCCACCACCCCATCTATTATACAAGTAAAGCCCTTTTAGATGCTAAAACAAGATATTATACCCTACCTGAAAATCTCGCATTGGCACTGGTAATAGCAACAAGAAAATTGCAACTATATTTCCAAGCCCATCAAGTAGTGGTGCTAATAAATTAGTCTCTAAGTGATTGAATTCGGTGACTTTAACATCAGTTTCAAGCCCAAGAAGGCTATAAAAGGACAAGCTTTAGTGAACTTTATAGCAAAAAGGTCTATATCTAAGCATTTCTTCATCCACCATATTATGAAAGATAACCTAGATTGAGAATAAGAGAATTCATCAATCCCAAACATGGTTGACCCGATCTGAAGCCTCTTTATCGATGAGGCATCAAACGCACAAGGAAGAAGAGCTAAAATTATCTTGGTAAACCCTGACAGAATCAAAGTGATATACTCCTTAAAATTCAACTTAAAGTCACAAATAATGAGGCAGCGTACGAGGCTCTGATCGCGGGAATCAATTTAGCCCGAGCTTTAGGGATCACGAGCTTAGACGTTCATTATAACTCTTAACTTATAGCCAATTAAGTTGACGGACAATTCCAAGCCCTAGAAGTCAACATACAAACTTATCTAGAAAAGGTTAAACAACTCTTAAGCACCTTAAAAATAGTCACGATAAGGTAAATCACAAGGTTAGAAAACTCGAAAATAGACATTTTGGCAAAATTAACCTCTACCTTTAAGGGAAAAACTCTAACCTCGGTTCTAATTGAAGTTTTGAAATATAAAAACACCGATGTAAACTTCGAACAACTCCATGTAACTCAGCTTGACTTTTGCCATTAGTAGATAGAAGAGATAAAATCTTATATTCAGGAAGGGAAGCTCTCAGACAATAAGAATGAGGCAAGAATTATTAAAAACAAGTCAGTGAAGTATAAAGTCGTTAACGAAGAATTATATAAGCAAGGTTTCAACATTCCATACCTCAAATGCCTCGGACCTGAGGAAGCAGCATGGGTTCTGATGGAATCCAAGATAGTCCATAAGTTGATCAAGTTGTTTAAGATCCATTGAATATTCTAGATGGGTTTACTAGGAGGTCACGTGCAAAGAGGCAATGAATGGAATTGTTCAAAAGATCATGATTGAAACTATACATGGACAACAGACAAAGAGCTCTATATCATGGAAAATAGGCTTGTAAGATGAAAAACTGGCCTTGGTGTATGTTCTACAAGTCATTGAAATCTAAGTCCAAGAGTGAAGACAAGAAGGCATATGCGATCACATTATATTCTACATGTGGGCTTGATTTAATTTAATTTAATTACTTTACTCTATATTATTGTTATTTTAATGGGCTGCTACAATTAATTAAATAGTCCATAGTTATTTTAATTACTTGTTTTTAGCTTGTTTTAGGGTTTCCTAGTGTTTAAAGAAAATAAGGGCATATGGTTTCTTAGTGTTTAAAGAAAACAATTAGGATTTCCTAATGTTTCAAGGAAACAATGCTTATATTTTTAGGCTTGCCATAGTAACCGTGGGTTTTGGGGTTAGATTTTGGAATTCTAGATCAATTAGGACATATATGGCTATTAATGTAAAGTTAGTATTAGGGTTTTAGTATTTAAATAATTTTAGGATGTTATTTTGTAATAACTCTTGATAAATAAAATTCTAAAACTTATTGTGAACTTGCGAGTAATTCTTGTTGAATTCTTGTGTGAACTTGGAACAGATAGAGCACACGCTCTGCGGGATGGAATCTACAGCCGTCACACAAATCATGCAAAAAGCTCCCAAAGGACTAAGACATGTACATATGCATATTTTAAAATTTAAACATTTTTAAACATTATAAACATTATAAACAAGGATTAGAAGTCATAATTCTTCAAGTTGTTATCTAGAAAATCAAGTTAAACTCCTCACTTGACTTAAAGTATATCCATATGTCGGATTGGGGGAAAACGGTTCCGGTTTCGTGATGAGATTTTTAAGCTATAGGCATTAGCTTCACCAAGCCAATACAATGTTTTTTACACTTAAAAAACCCTTGCTAATCTATAGGAAGATAAGAGAATTGAAACTCCTTTCAATATTTTTCTTTTCTTCCTATTTCTATTTCTCTCTTTCGCTTCTTTCCTATTTTGGTTTTTGTTCAAAACAAAGCACACAAATTGATCTCAATCAAGATTAATGTTCTCGATTAAGAGGAACAAGACTTAGCCCTTAAATCTTTACTTTTTCAAATCCAAATTGAATTGAATTCAATTCAAATTCAAATTCATCATACGCTGTAACACCCTTATGCATTACATTCATCAAATAAATTAACTTATACCAAGTTTCAAACAATAATAGGTGGTTCAATTAAAGATAATCAAATATATGTAATAATATAATATATTAATCAAATTAACATATATATGTGTGTGTGTGTGTGTTGAAGAGAGAGAGATATATACAATATTGTATTATTACTTTAATAATATAAATAAGTAATGATTATATTTAGATATTTATATATTACTTTAATATATAAATATGTAATCATTACTTTAAATATTTAATATTATATTAATATTTGAAAAAATATATTTTCTTTTTAAATGATTACTTTATTTATATTAGTACATTGAATCTCAACCATTGATTCAAAATGAATGGATAAGATTTAATTATAAATTTGACACTTGACAACATTACATGGTACCACTTATTAACCAATAAACCATTTGGTTAAATAATATTTAAATAATCAATAATAAATAAACTTATTCATTCATTAATATTTTTATATCTAATATATTTTCAATGTTATTTATATTCGTAAATTATATTTACGTTATTCCAAAAATTATTTAAACATTTTTCACGCATACGAGTGCCAACGCGTCCTACCCAAAAAATTTATTCTTTATATAAATAATTAAATTGCTATCCGATCAAAGTATCGGAACAATATCATTAACTAATTAATGATTATTGTATAATACCAATTACTAACATCATAAAGTAACCGACTAATGTGTGTGACCATTTAGGTTTATTGTGAGCTGGACATGGATAGTTACTGACTCTTTAGTATCTCTTTGGCACAACTCTTTGTAACTAAAGTTCTCAATGATCATGAGTGACTTCTAGCAAGATGTCAAGATCTCTAGACACAAATGAATGAATATATTGAATAAACTGATATAGTTATGCGTACATGTAGTAAAGTTTGTCTGTTATTAACTCTCAATCAAGTATGGGTTATGGTATCGTCTAACCCTTAACTCAATTTTAGGATCAAAACCTCAATCATATATAGGATTTATATATTCGCAAAATATTTTTTCAAACATACATACTTTAGCCAAAGACTTAATTCTCGCGTATAACAGTTCCACCTAAGATCTTAAGTTCCAACACTAAGCCAACAGATTCCATTTGGTTATCACATGTCCTTATATACTTAAATATATTGCCAACAAGCTTCTTTCAACAGGCATGGCTAGCTCGATGCATATACACAAGTGAATAATGTGTCTTAGTGCAGAGGGTAGTAGTGACACCTTAAGTCATAGGACTAGTGGTACATTAGTACGACTGTATGGTGTATCATTGACTATGAATAATCTCCAATGTGATTCATCATGTTTGGTCACGTTCAGTAACACGTTAACCAATGCATTACCCATATTTATGCTCTTGTGACATGAGACTTATCACCCAACTATTGGCATTTAATATTAATATTTGGTAGTATCAAACATGTCAGTTATGCAATGTTATATTCCCATATGACTTACCTCAATCGGGAATTAATTCGAATTATTTAAATCAGAGACTTTGTACTCATATCTACAACTCTTTACAGATAGAGTCTTGACATCATAATACATCATAGGATCTCATTCTATATTTTAAACATAATATAATTTAACAATTATTCATGCAAAATGATATAAAAGCTATTTTATTAATCGTAAATAATTTACAATTAATTACAGAAATATATATATACATAGAATAATATCCTTAATCTATATGGCACAATTGGTTCTAGGGCATATCTCCAACAAATTTAGATTTAGGTGGTGTCATCTCTTTACAATCTAGTTCTTAAGACGAGTTCTTTAACGAATTTAGGGTTTGTAATCTGATTATATTGGCTTTCCGAGTTATGATTCACTCGTTCGTAGATTTTTATGCTACTTTGCCTATAGGTTCACATTAGAAGAGATCTACCGAGAAATATACGACGGACATGGAGGCGCCCGTTCTATGACACATAAAATATTAAGATAAGGGTATTACTGGTTAACATTCTCACAATACACAATTTAGATTGTAAAAACATGTCATGAATGCCAAGTGCACCATAATATACCTAGATAACCTCTTGAGAAACTGACATCCTTAATTAGTCATTAGCCTTTCTCCCAATAAGGATAGATCTTATTGGCCTCATACCCTCTGCTTGAGCCAATACAAAACATGCATAGTAGCCATTGATTACTTCACTAAGTGGGTAGAAGTTGAGCTATTAGTCATAATCACTGAGAAAAAGATCACAGTGTTCTTCAAGCAAAATGTAATTTATTAGTTCGGAATATCTCAGGTGCTACTCATAGAAAATGGGAAGCAGTTCGACAACTAGAGCTTTCGGGTATTTTGCGCAAAATTTTCAATTAACCTTAGGTTCATGACATCCGTTCATCCAAAAGCTAACGGACAAGTGAAAGCTGCGAACAAAGTAATCAAGAAGACACTCAAGAAGAAGCTCAAAAAGCATAAGAGTGCAGGATTGATAAGCTTTCTGAAGTCTTTTAGGCTTACAAGATTACCCCAAAGGTGGCCAGCGGCTAGACTTCTTATAGTTTAACCTTTGGGTGCGAAGTAGTAATTTTTGTTGATATTGATATACCAACTTTCTGAATTAGCAATTATAATGGGGCAGTCAACGACCAAAACATACGATTGGAACTAAACTTGATTGAAGAAAAATGGATCAAGTGATGATAAGGGCGGCGGCCTATCAACAAAGGGTAGTCAGGCATTACAACAAATATGTTTGGTATCGTACTTTCTAAGTTAGAGACTAGGTCTTGAAACAAGTTACTCTGAATACCAAAATAACAAGAGAAGGTGTTCTTAAGGCTAATTAGGAAGGGTCATATAAGGTCACCTAGATTTTAAGGCCAAGAGTTTATAAACTAGGATCTCTAGAATGAAGTAGGATTAAAAATCCATTGAATGCCGAGCGATTAAAGTTGTATTATCCTTGAGAATTATCAAAGATCTATAAAATCTTTTTATTCTAGAAATAAATAAATTTATTATTTTTCACCAGCAAGAGATTGATGGTAGCAAGGATACTCTAACGAACATAACTTCCAAGTCGAGAGGTAAAAAAAACAAAAAGTTAGGGGTAATATTATTCATAGCTCGAATAAGCCCTGAGCACGGCCTTAGGATGTATAAGAGCGCAGTGATTCCCAGGAGGTTAACTTCTCAAATCATTTTAAGGTAATATTATTCATAACTCGAATAAGTCCTAAACACGATCTTAAGATGTACAAAAGTGAAATGATTCCTAGATAATTAGTTCTTATATCTATAGCTCGAATAAGCTCTGAGCACGATCTCAGGATGTACAAGAGCGCAGAGGTAATATTATTCATAGTTCGAATAAATCTTGAGGCTGACCTTAGAACATATGAGAACGAAATAGTTCATAAATGATTAAACTTTACATTTGTCTCAGGACAATATTATCTACAGCTCGAATAAGTCATGAGTACTGTTTCAGGATGTACAAGAGCAGAATTGTTCCTAAATGACATTATTTAAACTTCTACACTGAGGTAATATTACCCACTCGTTCTAATTAGGTCTTAAACCAAGTCAGAAAGCAAACAAGAATGAGTGGTTCTTAGTGGATCATATCAAATCGGCACACTGAGAACTCAAATAAGTTCTAAGAATGACTTCCAAATACGAAAGGGTCAAATGGTTCTTAGAAAAACTACGACAAATGAAATTCAAGTAAGGACAATAAAATCCAAGATCTATTAAAGCCTTAAAGCTAAATCATGTCAACAAGCCAATACTATTCTTGCTTGAAGATGTCCCTCTGAGACGTGAAAATTAGAAGACCAATTCTGTTAAACTCTATTCTTCGAACACAAGGATAAAATTGTTATTTAATGACACTCATTATCACACATGCGTAATTCAAGATTTACTTGACACATTAACGAGACTTAGGAGAACTTAAGTTGGTATAATGAAATGATTAATATAAAATTAATTGTAAAATTTTCAAAAAAATCTGAAAAATGGACCAAATTGTTAGTTTTTAAAGACCAAATTGCAAGATTTTTAAATAGTAAAAAAGAGTACTGTAGCATGACTGTAGCAACTGGTCAACCAGTTTGGGAAGCAGTTGGTCGGTAGTAGGCATTTTGGGGAGGGGAGGGGAGGGGAGGGGAGGCAGGGGGGGTGGGTACTGTAGCAATCGATCTACCGTTTCTCGAATCGGTCGATCGGCAGAAGTTATTCCAAGAGGAAAATGAGTAAGCGATTGACTAGTTCGCTGCAAAATTGGATTTTTTCACCCCTATGTTTATATAAACCCAACCTTTCTCTCATTATTTCACATTTTCCTTATTCAAAAACACCTCTAAAATCATTTTCTCTCAAAATACCTCATCTCACTTCTATCTTCAATTTTTCATTTTTCGTTCGATTAAACTTGAAATTTTCATTACCAAATGATTCATCATCGTATACTCTTTTATTTGAAACTCATTTTAGGTTAAATAAAGCGAGATTAAGTAAAGATGAAAATTAGGTTTTGGCTCAAATTTGGGGTTTTCGCGTTTTAACGACTAATTGTGGTTTTTACAAGTTTCTACAAGATAACGGTAAGCCTATTAATCCATTGTAGGCTCAATTTTAACATTTTGCGACATTTGACATTAAGGGTTTACTGTTTATTCAAATTTACAATTGATTTTTGCCTAGGAAATGTAGAATTATGTTAAATGGTGATAATTGGAAGAATATGACATAGAATATACATTGATTTTCGTTTGGAATAATAATATCAATGTTTGACGGAAATGTATAATTGTGTAAAATTGCGATAAATGAAAGTTTATGATAACATACACACGTTAAATGTTAATGAGAATAAGTATAGTTATCTTAAACGTAAAGGTGAAATTTGGAATGTTAATGGCCATGGGATTCTGTTGTTGAAAATCGGATAAATGACCTTGTTAGTAAAGTCTCGTAATGTAATATGTGTCAAACTAATGAATTATGGACAAGTTACATGAACGTCACATTTAGTGCATGTTATAATGATTTGGAATATTGAAATTAATAAGACTATGAATGTGTGATATTAGGCACTAAACACACGATCGTGGAACCTAGTGGGTGTAAAGAGTAATTATGGGAGTAGTAACCCTCCCTTACCTGTAAGTAGATTTATACATACATAATTATGTAAATAGAATTCATGCGATATTTATATGTACTCTTGTGTGTTAAACAAATGTTTTGAAATGAATATTTCACATGTATGCTATATTGATATTAAGAACTGATTATAAATAGTCTGCTCTTAAAGTTTTATTTGATATACATGCATGAAATGGCCGAGGAGACCGAATTTGAGTTATGGTTTCTAATTATTATTTGAAAATGTTTTGGCCATGGTAGTCGGGTTTTGATTTACATGGTTATACTGCTAGGTTAAAAATGAAATGTTTTAATGCATGTATGTTTTAGTAATGAGGCCCGTAAGGCTAATTATTGTGATATGGCTAGGGGCTAGTAGCATGGCCTTTGCGCCTGCTTATTTACTATATATACAGAGTTGTAACATATGGTTAGACGTATGAGAAGCCGTGTGGGTTATTGGTGCTGTAATAGGGCTGTATAAGAGAGGATAAGCCATGGTAAGTCCACTATATACTGATGCGCGTATGCACAGTTATATAGAGACCCTATAAAAAGTCCTGGTGACTTGATAGAAATCTCACGGAATTGACAGATGCGACGAGGACAGTTACTTTATCACCAAGTAACTACTCGGGCCAGCATCAGTAAGACGAGCTTGTTTTATAAATGCATTTCTTATATACATTAAATGATTTTATAATGTTTAAGCAATTATTTCTATTTTACAATAATGCATGCATATGGTTTTAAGTATAACAAGCTCATTGATAGATTTTGACATTACCTCGGCCAGAGTAACGGTTGAGATAATATGGCCAGCCCGTTATAAATGTTTTAAATAGGTGCAGACCCTATTTTATATTATTTATAGTTATTGGTTGTTCATGAAAATGAATATTTATGTATTTGAGCATATGTGAATAATATATCACAATATCATAATTTAGAAATGTGTGTGATTGTATGTATATCTATGTATGTATGCGTTCACTCACTGAATATAGTTGTATACCCACTCTTCGTAACTTCAGTTTTCAAGTTAGACGCGTTAGTCCTAACTGGTCTCATGGTGGCAATAAAGAGCTTGAGAAGCTCTTTATAGATTTTCTATCTTGACTCACTTGTATAATTCAAAGTTCAGCGAATATGTGTTTTAATTTGGATATGTATTTTCCAGGTAGTTATGCAAAGTAATGTATTTTAACTACATGTTATGTAAAAAATTATTATTTTGTTTAACCCATATGTACGTAGTTTTTTATATTGATATTTTATTTTCTAAATATGTTGTGGACGAATTGATCATAGAGATCAATTCTTTGATAATACTCTCATGGATGGGAAGTATAATTATAAACTATTTTATAAACTATTTCTGGAGTTTATAGTTTACAAGAAGCCTTACAAGCTCTCTCTATACCTTTCAGGTATATGGATTGTATCAGAAGGGTCTGTGACGATTGTCATAGGTGAACCACAAGATCGGAGAATAACAAATTCCAATAGCATAAATCTTATGTTCTTAGTTCAAATAAGATTTTTTGAAGTATTCTCTAACAACAATTAAGTTTTGTAAATTAAGTGAAGTGTCAAGTATGAGGTATGAAATGGCAGCAAAGTAACAAAAAGATCCATACAAGTCAAAATTATGAATTTATAAACATTTAAGTTCATAACATTTTTCCCACATAAAAAGAAATAGAGAGTTTATTGCTCAATTGGTCGAATTGGCTAGAGGACTGGTCAAATCTAAAGAAGCATCAGTTGGCTTGGCAAGAGAAATATCAATTGGTTCAGTAGGAACATTAGTTGGCTTAGTAAGAAGAATTTCCACTGGGTCAGCAGAAGAAATAAAATGAACCTTGAGATTAGGATGGGTAATCTTTTTAAGGAGGATGTCAATAGAGGAATCATTATCAAAAAAGTTTTCACTAAGGGGTGGCGGCGCATATCCCAAAGCTTCATATAATCAAATCAGGTCCAAATTTGGACATCAACCTTATAGTATCTCATAAGTCATGTCAATTTTTTCATTGACCCACTCACGAAAAATAGCCTCGACCACCCCCTTGGCTTCTTCAAGCTTAGTGGCCAGGTGCACAAATCTCTTCTTATCAGCTTCTAAGCATTGTTCTAGCTCTTGACATTTTTCCTCAGATTCTCAACAAAGCCTTTGACATTCCACCCTCAACTCATTCAGGTTATATTCAAAGTTGTTTATCCTTTTACTAGATTCCGCTTGGAAAGATTCGGTAATGACCACCCTAACTTGAAGCTCTTCTATATTATGAGCCCATTTGTCTTTCTCAGCCTCAAAGTTGATCCTCTCTAAGGCCAAGCCTTTCTCAGCCTCTCGGCCTTAAACACCAACTTATTAAACTTCAATAACTCTGAGGAAGCAACCTCAATGGCATCTTAGTACACTACGACCGTATATCTAAATCAATCAACACAAAGATGACCAAAGGTTAGAAGAAATAAAAAGAGTCATTTTCTTCCAAGCATAAAATGAGGATCAACTCACCAGGCTTAGTCACCTCACCAAATAATCCACAAGTCTATATGTGAAGCACTAACAAGAGCCTATAAATACTTAGGACAAATCTCCAATACCTGTTGGTTAATGCAGGAAAGGAAATGGGTAAAGAATTTCTTTTTGTCTTTGGGAAAGTCCTTTAGGATAAGTTAAAGCGTCAAAATAGCCCCCTCAGCTCTTTGAACAGACGATTTCTTTTTTCGTCTCGGCTTATCATCCTCTGTCACTATAACAACTTTTCTCTTGCGCTTCCCCTTATCCATCTTGAGAGTAAAAGGAGGTGGTAGGTTACCTCGGATCACAATTCCTTTGTAAGGAGTTAGAATTTTGGCAGAACTAGAAGACCCAACAATATTGGAGGAAGCAGATGTCCTAGGAAAACCCTTGGGGGCAGGAGACCCAACCCTAGTCTTTAAAGTTTGAGAGGTCTTATCAGCCTTCTTACCCTTGGCCAATTGCCTTAGCACATCAAGAGGGTTTGGCACTGGTTTATCTTTGTTGCAAAAAAGGTGATACCAAAATCATACACCATAATTCAACACTTGAGAAAAAAAGAAAAAGATGCTTAACAGCTTGAGCTTTCTCTAAAGCTAATTGGCCATTTGAAATTGCAAAGATTCACAAGACCTGATTAAATCAGTTCAACATTAGAGAGGAGAGATCTTTGGGTAGATACTGAGGACTTAGTCATCTCAACCCTCTCTAAATTTTGAGTATTAAGCTCGGATAACTCACTCTAAGTGATGGCATTCCTAAATAATATGGGCATTTGAATGTTGTTAATAGAATTTCATTCACCACCAACAAAAAACCATTTATTCTTCTATTCCTTATTGCAAGATGGGTTTCCAGTTATCGGATTGCACTTCCCAAGATGAGTTTGAAAATAGTACTACTCAGGGTTCTTTATTGGGTTTCTTTTTAGGAGGTACATGTACTAAAATTTCTTTAATTGAGGGAGCAAAATTCGACATCTGACTCCATAAAATAAATAAACCTAACAAAATTCTCAAACTGTTACGATTCAGTTGGTAAGGAGCAATACTAAAGGACTCCAAAATTCTAGCAAAATAGTCCTAAAATAGGAGTCTAACCCCAAGATAAAACAATTCTTTATTGAAAGAAATTTCACTATCAAGAGGATAGTTAGGGAGTTCATCCTCCTCAAGAGTTCTAAGGTAAATTCACTTAGAAATGTTGTAACAACGGGTATAAGCTCCTAAGTCTAATTCTGTAATGGTAAAACAGAACCAATCCACTTCAAAAGGTATAATGTGTATCATTGTCTCTAAGACAGGGGGAGGACTAGAGATAACGACTATCTCTTCTTTAGAGTTATTTTCCCTGGAAGCAGTCTCGTTATCACTCGAAACATAATCTATCTCTATTCACAAGATAGAAAAACAAAACATCAAGAGCTGCTCTGGGACATCAACAACTCGTGAAGTATCTACCTAAGGTCTCTAACCCTAAAAAAATATTTAGTATTTCTCTCAATCAACCAAAAGTATCAAAATTCGATAGAAATAAAGAGTTGAAAAGAGTAACAAAGAATTACCAATTCTCAGTTGAGGAAGAAGATGAGCTTAGACAAAGAATCATTGCTTAAAGTTTGAAATCTTTTTTCTATCAAGGCTGTTTGCAATAAAAAAAAAAGTTGCAATATAGAATGAAGATAAAGGGAATAAAAGATTAAAGAAATTATATTTAGAAGTGCAGAGAAACCCTAGCCGTCGATGCGAAAGAGAGATTAATAGATAAGGTGAAGCCATGTTGGATGGAAAGTTAGAAGATGATTAAATAAATATGGAAATGGGGTGGCCATTATGAAGGCTAGGAAGACCTTTTAGGGCCCAAAACGACGTAACCCTAAGAACCAATTGAAAATTGCTGCATGGATGGAGGTTAGCAGATTCCAAGTTAAGCATTTAAAGTTGGCATACAAGCACGTCTTTTAGGGATGTAGTTTGGGACATAAGTTTTTAGTTTTTATCAAAACAGTTATTTTTTTACTAAAACTAGGGGTTTGATGTTGGGGATGCAGTTGGGGACATAAGTAAAGCCCAATAGGTTGTAGGACCAAATTAGAGTCTCATAAACGATGAAAAAACAGCTTGAGGACCGACTGGATCTAAGAAACACTATCCAGGAGATAACAAGAACCTCATGTATGGTGAGGGTTGTGACCTTTTGAGATATGATAAAAGGCCTTAAGTTTAGGTGTCAATTTCGAGACTTCTCCCACTCGTGGAGATCTCAGTAGCAGCTTAAAGGAGGTCTCAGAAATACATTACAGTCTAAGCTCATCTCAGATGAATGAAAAAATCTCAAACCAAAACTTTTAAGATCTCTCAGTAGTTACGTATCTATAAATAATTCATTCTCTTTTCAACTTCTCTTCGGATTATAAAGGACCCTTAGCCTAATAGATATACTCTACAAGTAAGGTTTATATCATAATAAAGATTCATGGCCTGATAGACTTATTCTGTAAGAAGAGCTCGAAAAGCTGCAAATTCCGGAAAACCGATACTTATAAAGTAGAATTTTCATAATTTTCATAATCTAAATACGACTAGGATCATTATTTCTAAATTTCATAAAATTATACAAAATTCGGGAGACTTGATATAAAATAACATCTATAAAAAGGGGATCGAAGACAACTAGACACGCATTATGAAACAACTCCAAGATAGACATATAACTTGCTTCTTGAAAAAAAAAAGTAGTCATCATTTCTTCTCGTCGTTTTTCTCTTTTAAATATCAATAAGCAAAATCTTAACTTAAATATCGGAGGATTTTTCCTGAACCACAGATTTTTCACCTACTTTGTTCTCGTTGTGGTTTTAGGTTGGACATATTCAAATAAAGGAAGACAATTGAGGTTGGTGCACTAAGTCCTCGTTAGGATTTTTGTCGCATCAACAGTAGTGTTTTTAGATCTTCAGAAGGAATTATTATGTTTTTACTTAATTATAAATACATTATAAAAATATTGGAGTTTATTGAGGTAAAGAAAAAGTCATTAGAAATAATTTTATAGAAACTTAATTTCAAATAAGTGCTTAAAAAGATGCTATTAAAAATTTATATAATTAACATTTATATATATATATATATATATATAATTTGGGTCTTTTAAATGAGACATGGTGTTTTTATAAGTAATGCGTGACTTTTAATTTTGTGCTAATGGTTTATCCATTAACTTTAAAATACTTATTAGATAATAATATTATGAACATCATTTTATTATAAATACTAATTATTAACATTAGTGTAAGCTATGTGACTTTATGTTACAAGCACTTAATAGCATGTAAAAATATTATGCATAATTGTAAATCAATTTCTACATTGAAAGTTGATGTACATTTTCTATTTATTATTCGTGTATAAATACTTTAAACATCAAAATATTACATACATAATCGTTATTAGATTAAAATTGTGTAATTTTTACGTAATTATATATAATTTAATACTAATTAACACATTTATCTAGTATCATTTCGTTGCCACTTTGGCCTTAGTAGGCCTATTTGTTTGGTGTTTGTTTGAAAATGTGTAATTAACAAGTCTATCTAATAAAAATAGTTATCAATATGCAAACACATTCCATATTCTCATATATATTTTATTTAGAAAGTACTAGTGGTGGCTATTGAGGTGGGTTAACCAGCGACCCAGCTCAGCTTGAGAAAAATCAAACTCGCACCGGCTAGTGTGAACAGTACACGGGCAAGATCTATTACGGTTTTGTGGACACGAGTTAGGCAGGGTCAAAGTAGAATGAACCGAAGTCTTGCTTGTGTGGACCTAGAATCGATCGGACCTGTAAGATTGTTAACCCGACGAGCCAAATCGGCAGGTCCAAGAAAATATTACCGCCGAGTTAAATAAAAAATTAATAAATTAATAAACCAACGGGTCTGGACCAAACCGACCCAAAATTGAACTGGAACTAGCCCAACCTGATACTATTTATCTCCACTGGCTGTGTCAGTTCCACATTTTAGGAACTGCGACCATACCTATTACACCTTTAAACTCAAACCCGAACTGAGATAACAGGCTCTCAACTTAGCCCGGACTGGCCCGAATCTGTTGGATTGGTTCGTTAGCCATTATTAGAAAGTACAAATGTAATGATTGAAATTTTACATAATGATTATATAAAAGTCTCGATTACCAGGATAAATTTTTTAAATGTAAAAGAATGATAATTTGAGAAAAATAAGCCAAATTAATTAACCTTTTAAATTAAATAATTTTTTTTAATCAATTTAAAAGGCAATTAGGTTAGCACAATTAATATGCAAATTTAGCCCACTTGGATTATAAAGGTGGCCGGTCCAAATGCTTTTAAATTAAGTAAACTCAATTTGCTTTTCTTTTTTTTCTTTGCATTATTTTATTATTCTTAAAATATAAGTATTAAAAAGCTTCTAGAAGAATAAGAAACTTTATTCTCTTTTTAATGTATACGTAATGGATAATATCAAAAAGAAAAAGGTAGAAGCAATGGGAAAAAAAAAAAAAAAAAGGTAGAACTAATGGAAAAAAGAGAAAGAAAAGTCAAAAACCAATGAGAAGAGAAAAAGAAAGAGAAAAGAGGCAAAAAAAAAAAAAGAAAAAAAAAAGAAAGAAACAAAAGATAAGTAAAAGTATAAAGGAAGAGAAGAAGACAAAAGAAAAAAAATCATTCATTTTCTTAATTTTACATTTTGCATTTTTAAGTCTTACAAGGATAAGACTTAGCCATGTTTCTAGAATAAAGTGGAAAGAAGATAAGATAAGGTTAGGAAAAGTGAAGACATTAAAGGAGTGCTAATGTTTTGCTAAAGCAAAAGGGAGAGGTGTACGTGAAACCAAAGGAAGGAGGAAAATTTCTATGAGAGAGGGAAGAAGAAAGAAAGAAGGAAGAGGAGAAGAAAGGAGAAGAAAGAAAAGAAGAGAAAGGGGAGAAAAAAAAGAGGAAGAAAGGAAGAAAAGAGGAAAGAAAGTAGGTAAGGAAAGATTTACTAACTTTTGTAAATCTTTAATAATTTAGATGTTTGTGTTGTGATATATATATAAAATGGATTTGGAAATTTTGCAGTAAATTGGCTTTGAGAAGTGTTGGTAGTGAATGATGCATGTGTTGTGGGCAATGTTTGCATGTAAAAATGTTGTAGAATGTGATGTAATCATGTGAAAATGTTGATCAAGATTATGAGCTATATGGCAATGAAAGGTATGTATATTATGGCAATATTAATGTGGATAAGTGGGTAGTGAATGTAGTGTGTTGTGGCTAGGTTTTATGCATGAAACGTGCAAAACTAAAATGTTAATATTCATGAGAAATATGCAATCAAGATGTAAATGATATGGAATTGGTTGGTGATAAGTTGTAATGTATGTAATGCATTATAAATGCAATTGATGGATTTTAAAATTTAACAGTAGCAATACTACATATATGGCATTGAATAAGTTTATTTTAAGGTAGTGTTTTTGTGTTTAATGCTAGAAAAAATGAGAAAACTTAAGTGTTAATGGTGTAAGGAGTTTGTGACTAAGTTGTAGTGCAAAAAATGAATGAGGCAAGGGCAGTTCTAAGTTATTAGAATTATGACCTAAGCTTGGTATTTTTCTCATAAAATAAGTTACAGAAATCTAATTAATGCATTGTAAAATTTTATGGAAATTAGATATATATATATATATATATATATATGAATAACATACCTAAAAATTAGAATCTTTATGTAGGAACGAAGTCGTATTAAATCTTGGAGGTGAACACTTTGTTTTGACACTACACACTGTTATGCGCCTGCGTAGTGTGTGGTTAATTAATTATAACTCGAATAATAAGAATAGAAATTAGGATCCGTAAAGAGTTACAGAAATTAGACATGACAAGAATTGACATAGTAGAAAAGTAAATTTTTTTGTCAAGAAATAAATTCCCAGAAAAATTCAAAAACCCGCTGCCCTGTTGCAAAATTGGAGAGGAACAACATCTAATCATTTAAGTATTAGTTGAGTTATAGAAGCCCAAATGAGGCGCCGTAAAAGGCTATATAAACTAGACTTGTAAGAGTATATTCGAGCAAAAATTTAACTTAAGATTCATTGCCAGTTGATTCTAGTAAAAGTACAAAATTGCCCCTGTTCAAGGAAGTGTTATCAAGAATAATCGAAAAATGAAATTGAGAGTATCCAATTTAGATAAATTTGGCTTGGACCCGTAGTAATCTGAAACATCTGAATTGTATTAGGAGAAAAGTACATGTATAATATAGTTATTATGTATTTGTTTATAACTATAAATTCTGACAAAAGTCATATGTTGTAGATAGATAACCGGAACGTTCGTAAATTGAACTAATTGATTCTGAACAGGTGAGTGAAATATTTATATTTTCATATGTTTCTTAATACAATGTTTATAAGTATTGTTATGATTACAGTTACCTAGATGGAAAGAATATGACACCTCATCTTGTGAAATATGTATGTTTATAATGTGTAGATATTTATGAGATATATTTATAATATATATATTTATGATATATATATATACATATATATATGCTTACTATATATATATATATATATTTTATGATATGTATATATGTTTATAATGATTATATAAATTATGATATATAATATGATATATATATATATGTGTGTGTGTGTGTTTATGTGTATATATATATATATATGTAAGTATATATATCATAATTTATATAATCATTATAAACATATATACATATCATAAAATATATATATATATATATATATCGTAAACATATATATATATATATATGATATGTATATATATATATATGGAAGCGTTGATGAGGTGTATAAGACTATGGTCAGGTGGTGGCCAATTTTGAATTTGAAATAAACTGTTTATATATTATATGTATGTATGTATATATATATATATATAGAAGTATTGATGAGGTATATAAGATTATGGTCAGGAGGAGGGCAAATATAATATTGCCATGAACTGTCTATTTATGATATGGATATGTATATGATTGCATGTGTGTGTCACAAAATTGATCCATGGATCTAGATATGGTCCCTTTACCCGGTCCAGTGTATAACCCTAAGTATGGATTGTCCTTCTATCCGATCAAATATGTAACTCTAGACATGGACCAAACAATTATATATGAACATGATGATTATACATATATTTGTATACCATGATCTAGATATGATTATCCCTCTGTCTAGTCAAATGCATAGCCTTGAGCATGTACCAGACAAGAATGTATGAGCAAGATGTTATATATATATATATATATATATGTGTGTGTGTGTGTGTGTGTGTTTGTTTATGTATAGAATTATGTTATTAAAAGTTTTTCTTTCCACTTACTAGGTCTCCTAAGACTCACTCCCTCTCACTCTTCAGTTTTGTAGATCGAACAAGTAAGTAGAACTTAAAAAAGAAATTTCAACTCAGCAAAGACATGAACAGAGAAGGAAAGTATACACTGCAATCACTAGAGCATATGAGTCCATTATGGACTGAAAGTCTTATGCATTACAGATATAGCTATTGTTATTGTAATATAGCGTTAACTCATTTATGTTTCACAATTGAGTACATTGCAATTATGAAATTTACATAT
>JAXCLQ010000005.1:885392-895840 GCA_035584115.1 Cedrela odorata | reverse complement strand
ACTACTGTTTCTGTAATTAGAAAAATAAAATAAAATAAACTGTAGAACTAATTTAGACATAACTAAGTACACATAAATTACATAGGCAATCAATATTCTTCTTAAGGCCTACAAACTAATATTATTTCATTACTATAGGAAAAATCTCATTCCCCTAAGTGGGAACGATAACTTCTAGGAGGTTAGCAAATCAATGGTCAAAAACCATGAATTCATAACAGAGATGTAGTTTGTTCAATTGACAGCTAGACAACTTGACCTACACCAGCTAACAAAAATTATTCCTCGACTTATACCTAGCTATCAAATATAATCAAATGAAACAATCAGGTGAAATTTCGGGAGTCGTCCGACTAAGCAGTAATGTAAAACAAGCTTAGCTAAACAGAACCTTAGCAGATGGTAAAATAAACATTATGAATATTTCCTTCCAACAATCAAACTGAGTAATGTAATAATGCTTGTATTGTAAGCAATTTATCATTCACTACTTTCAGAATTTTCTTTTGCACTTATACAAACCCTAACAAATTTTCTCTCCATGATTGTCAAACATTTTAAATTCTAAAGCTACTTTAACCACAAAGTTTGACAAATACCACAGTAACCATGCCTATAATATTAAAATATATATATATATATATATAGCAGTGCGAAGAACAGAGAAAGCATAAACGTAGAAGAATAATAACTTACCGCAGGGAAACGAGTGTCGAGTTTCTTCCTCATGTCTACAAACCAAAATCACGAAAAACTGAAACCCTAATTCTCTAAAGATTTAACGAACAACTTAATGAACCGATATTTCGGGAACCAAAACTCGAACGTTTTCTCTTTTAGCGGTATTTCCGAGTTAAATTTTTTTCTATTTTTTTAACTCGCTAAATAAGTAATATCTCGTCTCGCTCTTGCTCTTAACCCGGAATTTCTTAAATGGAATAATAACTTCCGAGTCCCTACAGTTTTACTTTTTTATAAACTAATATTTAATTTATTATTAATATTAAATAAGTCTCTAATTACTTAAAACATAACTCAAGTTAATGTTAGGTTAGACTTTCTTTCTGTTTTTAATGTCACAAGAAAATAAATCTAATCCCATTCCAATCCGGTATAAACGAGTTCGAATTTAAGACTTATTGTATTAAATTAAAAAAATTTATCGATTAAACCAATTAACTGAATCTAAGATTTATTGTATTTATTTAAAAGAATTTATCGATTAAACCAATTAGCATTTATATACTACAGTTTGATCCATTTAGTTTGCTACACTTTTAGTATATAAAAATATGTTTAATATAATATTTTAAAATTATTTTTAATTTTCAAAAAGTGCAAAAACATGTTGATATAATATATAAAAATAATATTTTTATTATTTTCAACAATAATTTTATTTTTTTATCAAAACTTTAGTAGTAATAAAGATAAAAAGAAAATTAACGTGATTAAGCTGTCATCAATTTTAAAAATAAAATCACATGAACATCCGCAATAAATTATATAAAAAGACATCGATAAAAATATTAAATTGATTTTACTTAAACAAAACATCAATGTAATTCTAATAAAAAGGCATGATTAATTTTGGCCAATAGCATATTCCACCCTTCAATAAAAAAAAATGATTAATTTTGATTAATAGCATATTCTAATTTTCAATAAAATTTTTTTATTAATTATGATTAATTTTAAATAGTTTTTTTATACGTTTTATAATATATTTAGTGTCGTGTTAATGTATAAATTAAAAAAATAAAAGTATTTATCTATGTATTTAACTATTTATTTTAAAATTATTTATTAAATTTAATTAAAATATTTTTATAAATAATACTAAACATTTTAATTATTTTTAAAAAAGAAATGGAATATTCTTCAAATTCTCTCTTATTTTTTAAAATTAGAATTTAGACGGGACTAGACTTCACTTCACTATCAAACCCATCTAGGGTTTCTGAGACACATATAAATATCACTCCTTGGAACAACATTCAAGCTCTCTTTCGCTCACTAGTGCTTCTTCATATCCGCCATTTGTTACAACTCTATCTTCCTGTCAAAAACCAATCAATGGCGATCACTTTCTCAAATCTCCACACTGAATCAGGTCTCAAGTCTCTCGATCAGTATCTCTCCGGCAAATCTTACATCTCCGGGTACTTTCCTCTTTACATTTTTGTATAATTCTGTATTTATTGAATTTCATTTATCTTCTTTTTTTCTTTTTTCTAATTTTGGTAACAGGGATCAGATTACAAGGGATGACATCAAGGTCTACGCTGCCGTTTTGGAGAAGCCAGGTGGTTCCTTCCCCAACGCCAGCAAGTGGTACGATGCCATTTCGTCGCAGCTGGCCCCAAGGTTGGTTTGTTTTCTCATTTCTGCTTCAATTTGTTTTATATTCCCGGTTGTTAATGTCTTTCAGTTTATGCAATCGATTTGTTTTCTCATTTTGTTTTGTTATTGTCAGCTTTCCTGGAAAAGCAATTGGTGTGAGAGTTGGTGGCAAAGGTGCTGCAGTTGAAGCCGCCCCAGCTAAGGCTGTATGTATTTACATCATTTCATGTTTATATATAATCCTCCTACATGTTTGGATGAATTGTCTTTGTATTTTGGCATAGCTATGCTATTCATAATTACGAAGTGCTGAATCTTGTCTCTTGATGCCGTTGGCAATAGGGTCTTAATTCATCAATGCTTCAATACTATAATTGGCTTGCATACAGACTCACTTTGTTTTTGTAACTACTTGTTTATTGGTTAGAATGCAATCATTATTTTACTATTTGAGTTTGGACTAGTTAATTTTTGTAGTTCTATAAGTTGTGGCTGCTCTAGATGATGAACTGTTAGATGTAGTGAGCATGAAGTATTTGGTGAAGATGATCTAATGCAGTCATTTTTTATGTGCTGGTGTGTTGAGTAGGAGTGACCCGAAAGATTTTTTTACCGGTTAGATGGGTTAGCTCTATGCACTCTTTGTGATTCCTCGGAGTAGGGGCATTGCTGATTGCACCTTTCCTTGAATGTTTTTTCTTATTTTGTTGTTGGTTCAGTGTTTATTGCTTTGTTGATTGTTGAGTTTTCTATGAAACCAAGTTCTATGCAATTAGCCTCCTAGTTTATACTTTTAAGTACTGCCAATATATAGAGTTATCTATTACTGAAATTTGTTGGAGTGCTTGAATGTTTGTTTTTCCCCATTCAATGTGTAATATTTGTTTCCGTTCTCAATTTATTCCAGGATGTTGCTGGAGGTGATGACGACGACTTGGATCTCTTTGGAGATGAGACAGAGGAGGACAAGAAGGCAGCAGAGGAGAGGGAGGCAGCTAAAAAGCAATCATCCAAGAAGAAAGAGAGTAAAACCTCTGTCTTTATATCTGATTAGTCCACAAACACTAAATGAGAGTTGGTTCTTTAACCCTTTTATGGTTTATCATCCATTGAAAATGCTAAGAAATATTGCTGAATGCTTTATGCTGACTTGTTTTAATAATCAAATATAACTTTTGCCTGCTGTAGGAGGTCTTTTACCTTGACATAAAAAACTACCTTGTATCCAATACATGTTATATGTCTGTGCTGTACAATTCTAACATATTGTCACCTTAATAGGCGGGAAATCTTCAGTTCTTTTGGATGTGAAACCTTGGGATGATGAAACGGACATGAAGAAGCTAGAAGAGGCAGTTAGGAGCATTGAGATGCCTGGTCTCTTTTGGGGAGCATGTATGGTTTGATTCAATATTAATTTATTTTACTAATTTTTCATCTATATTAGATTCGCGTAAGTAACATCTAATGTGAGTATTTCTGCATTGAATTTTTGCTACAGCAAAATTGGTTCCAGTTGGTTATGGGATCAAGAAGCTGCAGATCATGCTCACAATTGTTGATGACCTTGTTTCTGTGGATTCCCTCGTAGAGGAACACCTCACAGTTGAGCCTTGCAATGAGCATGTCCAGAGTTGTGACATTGTTGCCTTTAACAAAATTTAAGAACCCTTTCATTGAATTTCTTATAGGTAGCCACTTTTGGCGGCAATTTCGTTTTTGTCAGTCTTTACCCTTTATTTGTTTTTGCTTGCCCGTGTTTTCTAAACTTCCTTGTTTTAAGTTTTTATATATGTTTTGCCGAACCATATCTAAGGTTTGTTAAACGTTATAGTACCTTCATCTCACGGGTTGTTTAATCGCATATTTGCCCCAACTATGAACCTACCTCAATAACAAGATTTCCACTCTCCCACTAATACGAGAATGCCGAACATTCATGATAATAGAAGATGCCAAAACAAAGCAATCTATTTGTTTTTATTGAAGATAAACAGTAACAAAGACAAGCGTTTTGCAAATGTTATACAACACTTTGACGAGGACTTTCAGGTAGCAAATAGCTGTCATTGCTGAGGTAATCACGAATGCCCAAAGTTCTCTAGTATTTCAGAAAGAATAACATATCCTGCGCCCCCAATTATGAGGGAGAGGATAAGCTTTCCTCCGGGAACAAGCTCTGGTATTTTCATCGATGTGGATGAAGTGGAGTACCTATCTGACCAAGACATTGCAGCGGGAAGAACTCCAAACAACAACAACACTAGCAAAAACATGAAACCGAGAAAAAACTTAGCCACACCAAGTCGAATTGCATCTACTATTGATTACAAAAATAAAACAAATCAAACTAAGAAGTAAATAATTTATTGTTCCATAATCTAAAATGGTGTAAATTTAGAAATAAGCATGTATGATATGAAAGAATTGAGCAGCCATACCTCCATATGTGCCTGCAAAATCCAAGGCTTTGAAAAATATTTCAGGATCTAGTAATGATAGTATCAATGGTGGAATCAATGTCAAGAAGTAGGGCTGAGGACTGTTTTGACCAGCCGGGAGTTTTAGCACTGAATATTTAGGAAATGGAAAAAGTAAGAATCTCCTTGAAGTGCACAACTTTATAAACTCGAACTCTGCAAACTTCCATATGAAACTTACAAAGTGCTAAACAATTAATGAAAGTGACATTTCTATTCATTAAATCCGTGTTATATAAGCCTTTCCAACTTCATATACTTTTAGTAGTCAGACGATAAGCATGGTATGGAATCTAATTAGTGTTCACTACTATACTATACCCACTATAATATCGTAGCATCATTATTTGATGCATTTTTATAAACGAGTAAAAAGAGAAAAGAGATATTCTTTAAACTGATACAAACTTTTAGCAATTTATTGAATTGAAGGCGACCTATGATACTAATATACAAATTTGTAAAATTCTGGCCTTAGTCCTTGAGATTTTCATGTGAAAGCAACCTGCGTATCCCTTAAAGTAAATCTCAATACACTCGGCAACAGGGCAGCTTTTCATTGATCTATTGCCTACAGAAGACAAGCATTTCAAGAGCAAGACTTTGAGTTCAAGAATTCAATGAGCTGGGAAAAGTTAGACCTTGAATTCACTTATTAAGACTGTTTAGAAAATATATAAGTATTAATGTCAGAAAGTTGTTTCCCCTGTCACTGATTTCCTAGTATTAGTAAGCATGTTGCTAAGTGATAAAACAGAAACTTGCAGCAGAAAAAAGAAAGTCAAATAGATATCAGCTTAATTTGATAAAAAGAGAGCCGCCGCCACTTACAGTCAGCAAGGAAGTCAGAAAGGCCTAAAACAAATCCAATATAAGATGTTGCAATTGCAAGAACTGAGAAAACCTCTACTATGGGCTGCAGAATAAGAAAGTGTCAACACTATAAATCCCCTGTATTATAATCATTTTGAAGTTTTGTTCAAGAAGAAATAAGAATATGTAAAGGAAACTCACTCCAACAACTCCATTGGAAGATCGTAATTGTTGTAATGGGTCAATGCCTGTCTCAAGACCTGAAACAGATCCTAGAATAACAGCATTCCATACAAGAAATAAACCAAGGGGTATAGAAGTGCCTAGAACAATTGCAGTCCTGGAAAGAAAACGAAACAGCAAGAAAAATGAAAAAAAGAAAGAACCCAAGAGCAAAACCTTCTTGTTATGGTAGGCGACGGTGGGCAACATAAAATCATTCTTCTTTCTAATTGAGAGACAAAAAAAGACAGCTAGATGATTCAAAATTTATACTTCCAAATAGTATTATATTCAGAATCAAGAAGTGTGACGGAAAGATCTTGTCACCTTACTTTTGACAGGTTTCCTTCTAGATTTGTACAAAGGACAGGCACTACATTCTGAACAAAGCAGATATAATATGTTACAACTGCTTCAATATTGAATCACTGCAGGTTGGGAATGTACAGATGTTACCTGGTAAACAAACGAAAGTGCAATTATGGGTATACTCATAGGAACGGCTTCAAAGTTGGCTTTCAGAAGAGCATTCCATTGCAGGTCTCCAGAGGCAACTACCTAAGAGGAAAAGCTTACTCTATATTGTAATGTGCACAGAAATAAACTTTCCACCAGAAAACATAATTTGAAGTGCTATCAATGTATATAAATGACTGTAAAAATATAGGGGAAACAAATAAAAGGTAGATGACATAAGAGGTATTCTGTAAATTTGAGATACATTTTTCAACAGTTCTTACTCTTTGGGGAAGAGGTACAATTATCATTAGTTTAGCCACACAAGACTACTTAACAGAAAATCAAAAAATTAGTTGATTAATGCAGTGTTAAAGTTTGAACTAGTTAAATTATTGAAAAAGGATTAATTGTTACTGTTTGATCTTTTCTACAAGAATTACTGCTGATTTTTCTGTAAATTGTTTCTAGCAATAAAGGTCCCAACCCCTCCATCACTCATACCTATGTGCTCTACGATGCCACCATGGCTATAGCAACTAATTAAGTGAATCTATAATGAACTTCCATTAGAAGCCATGAAGTTCCCCAACTTTGCATGGAAGGTCCTAAAAACAATAACATTAATCTGAAGTGAATTTGGAATTTCTCTCAACTAAAGTTCTCATTTCTCAATGAACTTACAGCTACAAAACCAATCCATTCCAAGTTATAACTTGAAATTTTTCAAGGTTCATGACTATATTAAGAAGTTGGGAGAATAACCTTTGCAAATTTACTCATCTCCCACAGGAAGCAATATTGGTTGATATGATCGTGGTCAACAGGAGTCAGTGTTTTTGATTTATCAAGATGCCATTGGAATGCATAATCATACTGGTTTTAAGTACAAACCGGCAATAACACACAAGGAAAATAATATTTGAAACTATGAAGTTATCGAATTACCACAAGAGCTGTGAACGAAGCGATGATTCCAAGTACTAAAGCCCCATTAACAGCACCAATAAAACGCTGGCTACAATCAAAGGTAAGTTGAAAGTCAGTTCTAATTGTTGATTGATGCATTCATTGATCCACATTAAAGAGACAAAGAGGTAAGAATTTATCTGGCGAAGCAATATAAATTTAAGAGCTCAATATCTCATCAAGTCTATGAACCTCAATTTTCCTCCATAAAGCCCACTAGATTTCAAGGTATCTAATTCATTTCAAACATTGACTAAGCTTTCTATCACATAGTAGTAAGTTGTATTATAGAGTAGAAAGTTTTGCTAATTATGACAAGTTAGAACTATAGTGGTTAGTCATCCTGTAAATGCAACCAGGCCTTCAGTTCAATGTTGACACTCAAATGAACTAGAAAAAAGGAGCAACTAGAAATGTGCAAGATAAATGAGACATAGCTCATACACATCGAAATTAAATTAATGCGGATAGGGAGTTGACACAACTAGGCTCCTGGAAAAAAATGCGACACAGCTCATACACATATTTTACATCAATAAGACATTTGTATTTCCCTGTCAAAGGAGGGTTGGCATTATTTGAATTGTCAATGTTATGATTTTACTAGAATTATCAACTTCAACAAAGTAGCATTAACACAACAGAACCTTCCAAAGTAGCACAAGCCTCCCAAAATCAATGAGAATAAGGTTGCACTCTCCCATCTGCAATCATAATGCTGTCCATCAACACCTAACAAAAATGCAATAGTACTTGAAATATAATCCACAAGTACTAATAGAAAAATTACAGATTAAAAAATATAGACAGGCAGTGAAAATTTAGCCACAGAAGATTATAATTAGTACATACAATGGAATACCGAGAAAATTTGTCAAAATATCTGAAGATCGAGCCACGTAGGCAACAAGAAGGGCATAATGTATAAATATATACGCCCAGCTGCAATTGAACAACAAACTGTCTTAGCTTGATGAAATAATACATAGCAATTTATACAAGGCCATATAGGTGGTCAGAACTCTCAGCTCATGGTCTTCCTAGTGTTTATGTGATATGAAAACTTGCTTGAAAAGGTAATGTAGTTCAGAATGTACACATTTATAAGAAGACTCACTGATCTAATTGTATTTCTAGGTAAGGAGTGATTGATTCCATAATTGTAGAGTCAAAATATGATTCATGATTAGCGATAAACAAATTTCCTGAATTTGGCATTACGAGAAAATGATGACATGACATTATAATTTTTGAAATGAAAAATGAGAAAGAACTAACAAATTCTGGGATGGAGAAACCACCAAAGTTATTGCATCAACAATCAGTAAAGTAGAAAAGTAGTCCCATGAGGAAAATAAAATAAACAATGTGGGCTTAATAAATTTGCCTCACTTCGCTGAGTTTCATCTTCTTTTGCTTATCTAAGGCAGCAGTTTTAAGCAACTTGATCCAATCAAGTTTCACGTGCTCACAATATGTTTAAGCACTGAGCAGTTACTAGAAATACTAACTTACAACAGAAAACAATGATAACGATTCTTCATTAGAAAAGAATGTGGAAATTACTTTCTCTTTCTTAATTCTTATTAACATTAACATCAAGAAAAAGTACAAGGTACATCAGCTTACCATGCAATTTGAACTCCAACTGTACCAAGAGTTCTCATAGCCATTGATACCTGAAAACAACGACAAGGAAAATGAACTGTATCAGCTTTATACTCACACATAAGCAGCCAACCCAATTTCACCAATGGCGACATATACTCCCTAACTGAACAAGAAAACAAAAACGACTATTACCAATGATACACCGCCAGAACCCAGTTCACACATTGTATTGACATTTACTTCAGCAATGAGCAGTCCCGTCAAAACCTGAAGGAATAATGTTTCAACTTCCAAACACAAAAGCAGACTGTAGAAACAAATAAATGATAATTTTCAGAATACTTTGACTTAATGCTTCCATTATTACCATGTACACCCAACAAAGAATGACAGCAACTGAAGAAGCCAAGAACCCAGATTCTTGTGTCACCGCAGGAATCGCCAGGATCCCAGCACCCACCTGTTCAATTTACTAAGACAATCACCCACCATAATCAAACTAATCAATATTCTCTAGCTGCAACTAAAAATACATACTGTTGTTCCGGCGACAAGAAAAATTGCACTGGATAAACTTCCTGGAAACAAGACAACGAATTATCATTAATACAACAATCCAAATGAAACAATGCAATTAACTGCAGAATATTATACCAGGTTCTCTCTTCAACGTGGCTTTGTTAAGATTAGAAAACAATCTCTCGAATTCAAATTCTTGTTCGGTGGTGGATTGTCTCTGAGAGAAACACTTAACAATTCTTGGAGGAGAAGATTGAGAATGCAGTTTATGTTGAAGTGGTTTGAGTTGGTGAAGTTGTGGTGGTGGGGGAAGAATTTGATGAAATCGACGGTGATTTCTTGATGGGATTAACAACGTTGGAATTTGGAGGGAAGAAGAAAAGGCAGACATAGTCTTTTATTGGTTTTTTGTTGTTTAGAGAAGAAACATAATAAACAGAAATAGATTTTAGTTGGCAAGCCATGGCCGAAGTACTGATCAGTCTTCAGTTCTGCTCAGATAATGTGGACCATACATTCATATCTAAGTCCTTACTACCTTAACTAGCGGTAATAACTAAATAACTGGTAAGAAGCCTGATTACATTTGTCTTTTGTTGTCAGCCGTTGGATTTTCTCAAGTGAATCCAATGGCTTACAAGTTCTCTGTATCTGTACCAGATACCCATAGGAGGGATACCCAATAACTAAAATAACTGGGCAGGTCCACCTTTTACAACACTGTCTTAAACGAATAATTTGGATAATTTAGTCAGCAATTGGCTCTATCGGCTGCCTTCCCATGACCGCTGAGGACAACGAGGAATTAAAAAATTCTGTTACAAAATTTGATTCCTTTTTGTCGATTGATACCATTTATAATACAGACATCTGGGAGTAGAGAATCACGGCGTCATCTCATTTCCTCTGCAGTCATCAGCACCAATTCATTTTACCTTCTTCCTCTTCCTTCTCAAAAAGCAATCCTTCTTCGTTTAAGCCATATGGGTCTCTTTCTTTCAAAACAAAAATTCATTTTATTAGGACTCAACTTGT
>JAXCLQ010000005.1:826823-839095 GCA_035584115.1 Cedrela odorata | reverse complement strand
ATGGCTAAAACTACAAATGGATATAAACAATTTAATCGACGTTCCTCGAAGGCATGCTAGTTAAGAGAAAAGAATGAATTGAGAAAAATAAGGAGAATACAAAGGTACACAGCAAAACCACAATCCTATAGCTAAAAATAATTCTGCTCAATGCCTAGTAAGATACTTCATAATAATTCCTTCACTGAAAATACATTTTCGGAACATTTTTCTGAAATGGATACACAAATCCTGAAATTTTTACTGCACCAAGAAGCAAAATAATTCACCCCGCTGGAAGAATAACCAATCATGGTTAGCAACATATGCTAGCTTTTCCTTAACTTTAAGAAGAACAAGGGGTACAGTAAATCCTATTTGTTTGTGTTTATGACCAATAAAGCTGCTACTATCATCATTTTGTTCAAATGGCAAAGAAAAGATAGAGAAAAAAGATATTATGTAATAAATTTCTCAGCATGGAAGTTTCTAACTTAGCATAATTTAAATATAATCTAAGAACAAAAATCTCATCGATATTACCATTTACAAACACAATGATGATTTGTCTTAACATATCTAATGCAGTTGAAATTTTTAATCAAATCCTTCTGGCTTCCATTCTCCTAAAATTATAAACTTTCTTCTGCCTTTTGTTTCAAGCACATAGAGGCTTCCTAATAAGAGAAACCATTTACTTATCAAATGGTTAGCTTCACCTTATTGACAACTGTTGAGTTTAATACATGAATCTCTTACAAAATTGTACATAAAGAAGAAGCCTTCTGGACAGTACACAGACCAGTGAAATTCAGAATATTAGAGAAAGCTTTTAGTGTACAGTGAGCTTATTGGCTAGAAATCGGTGGTGCTCCTCTTCCTGTGTTGATGTAGCAAGTTATTGGCCGCTAAACTAGTAGTTTTTAGGATTATAGCATGAAATATGTTGGTAACCAACTTCATAACGGGTCAACTGTCAGCTACAAGATGATGACAAATATTTTGTGTATATTGGATTGACTTTGACATCTCCGGTCATGCCTGAACATGTATGTAATTTGAAATACTGTATAAAAATGTACATATGCTATTGATGGTACAAGGACATGGGAAATGATGTTGCACTATATTAATGTGAGAGAACTTGAAATAAATTCCAACTCTACATAAAGAGAAATTCTTACTTCTGAATAAATGATTCTCCAAACTTCCTTTTGGCAAAAACTCGTACACTAGAAGTCTGTTCTCCAACTCCGAACAATATCCAATGAGTTTCACCAAATTTTCATGGTGAAGCTGACCTAAATAGTTTACTTCAGTCTGCCAGATTAACAAATTGAAATATTATCAAGTTTGAACTCGGACTAGAAAGGCCACATGAATAAGAGATCAACTTATAGAGAACCTCATGGTACATACAAGCCATTCCTTGTGACCTTGAAAACTTTCTGCCTTGAGCCTCTTGATGGCAACCACAATTCCACTTCCTGGTTTAGTAGGAGCCAAAGTATTTTCATCAATCCATCCTTTGAAGACACAACCAAATCCTCCCTCTCCAAGAACATTATCCAAACGAAAGTTCTTGGTGGCAATCTTAAGATCATTGAAGCTAAAGGACTTGAGATTGCTACTACCAGATGCATCAGCTTTAGATGCTATTAGAGATTTGTTCAAACTTTCCAAAGGTATTTGCTGGCTGGAATAGGTAGTAGAATCCTGCTTCACCTTAACTCGAGGCTTTGCATTTCCTGTAAGCACACAAAAAACTTTAAAAACAAAAAAAGAAGCAACAACAGAATAAAGCTTCAAAGCTTATGCAATTAACCCAGAAACATGTGTAATCACCAAGAACAAAAAATATAGATAATGATTCCATGTTCAAACCACCCGAGTCAAAACACATGATACAGATAGCTTTAACAACATTGTGTCAATAAATAAACGTGTAGAATTCACAAATTGATACTAATTAAAGCACTGACATAAAAAGAATTCAGGATTGTTTGTTCATTCTAATGACCCATGTGCCATTTCTAGGAAAATTGGCTGGTCAAACTAATAACAACTAGCAATACCACCAGGAATTACAAGCAAACAGCTAACAGTAACTTTCCCATGTGTAGATAATGAATTGCAACATAATCATATGTATTATTTAGAGGGGAAATTCAACAAAAACACAAACTGCAATACCAAAAGCATATATATTTCACAAACCAGAAAAATTAGTAGACGAAGCATGAGCACACTTAGCAGGTTTTCCCCAGCAAACCCCCATGAATAGTATGATGATGGTGATGAAAAAAGAAGAAGCAAATAACTAATTTAAGAAATGGAAGGAAACAGTAAAGACAGTAAGAGTACGGACTCCATTCCACAGACGAACAGTTACGGTCAATCAAGGAACCTCCTAATTTTCATTAAAAATTAAAATATCAGTTTCAAAATTCAACGCAAACGGGTAGGGGGTAGGGCAAGGACAAACTATTTGGTCTCTGGTCATAGTTTGATTAATTACTAGTTATTAATACATGTTTTGACTTTCATTCAAACCTTATCCTTCCTTCCCTGTTTCTTCTTCCTTTGTAATAGCTGCTTTCTGCTGCACTTGCAGAAATTTGATTCCGTTTCCAAAGCTGACTAGCCAATTTTGTGTAGACCGCACTGTAATGACAGTATGGGAAAATAACGGATAAGTCCCTGTATTTTATAAAAATAATAAATTAACGATGAATAAATCTCAAGTTGGTAGTTAACCATTAAACTGTAGTGTGATTTATAATTAAAATTTTGAATAAAACTTAAATTAAGATATTTATTCTGTATTTTTGAACAAAAATATAATTTATACTCATAAAAACTTTAAAAATTATTAACATTTAATAATGTCGGGAATTTATTTATTAAAAGTAATTAAAATAATATTTGTATTTTTTATTTTACCAAATTTTAATAACTTAAGACTTATTCGGTATCATTTTTAGTCATTATTTTTATTTTTATTTTACAAATTTAGATGTAAAATATGTCATTTATTATTTTATTAAAATTAAACCCATAAAACATAAAATACAAATATCATAAAACAGTTTAAAGTTGTTTTATTGATTTTACAAAATAAATCATAAATATATCATAAAATACCCCTATCACTCAAATCAAACTCTCTTATTTTCATAATACAATTTTTATAATATAATACTGAACGCGTTCTTATATATGAAATATAATAATTTAAAAATATTATTTTTATTTTTATTTTATAAAATTACCGATTTAAAAAAAATACCGGACAAGTCTTTATATGTTATTATTAATAAGATAAGCTTTAGAGTACTCCTATTATTTATTAATAAATCTTATTTCACCCCCCAAATTTTATTTAAATTAATAAAAAAAGAATTTTTTTAATTTTTTAATTTTCAATATATATATATATATTTATATAATTATATATAACAAGAGTGGTAATTAGATAATGTGTCATAAAAATAATTGTTTTTGAAAAATATTCCCTCTTCAATTAAAAAGTTAACTTAATCGTTGACTAATAATTATAAATATCCCCACTTAAATTTTGATATTGGAGCAAAATCTAAGAGTGATGGAGACTAATTCTAAAACTTGAGGGACTTTAGAAGCTAATTTTAAAACTTGAGATATATTGTCTGTTGCTACTTGGTCAAAACACCAAATTTTAGGTGGAGCACGACGGCGTCGTTGAGTAATTTATTACAGCAATCCAATTCCTATGTTTTGACCAGCATGTCAACAAATGGAATCTTTCTTCTCTTTTTTTTTTTTTATTTTATTTTTAATTCCGTAAACCATAAAATAAAAAAATGTTGGGTGTGTGATTGGCGATAATATTTTAATAATTTAATTAGCAATCAATATGTTAAATTAAAGGATTATAAAAATAAAAATCAATATTTAAAAGAAAATAATTTTAAAATATATTTAAAAATAATTTAATAACATAATGACTCAGTGCTTACGTGATCTCGAATTTTCAAAATTTATGTGCAACAACAACAATGATACTTTTTATTTTTTATTTGGTTACAAGAAATGCACAATGGAATAACAATATGTATATTTTATGCTATCGATTGCGGCTTTAAAATATATATACATATATTTAACATTAATATGTTAATTAACTCGTTAATTTATTATAATTATTTTTAAATTTTATATTATATAATACAAGTATCGTTGTCATGTCTTAATCTCGAATAAAAAATGAATTAGTTTTAAATTTATAAAAATAAATAAATAGAGCTTAATTTTTATTAATATATATATATATATACACACACCTTATTTATTTTTGCATTTGGTAATTGTTTTTTTATTTCACAATTTAATATTTTAAAAATATTCAAAATTTTACATATTTTAATTTTTAAAATATTAAATTCAAATAAAAAATTTGAAAAATGTGGAATTACTAAAAGGCCATATAGTTAATGTTAATTTACATCTCCATAAGAATACCCGAACTCTTACTCACCACACTGCAATGCCCTAACAGAATATTCAGGCATGTTACCAGATACACTAACTGTTCCCTGATCATAAGTTTATCTACTATTACTCTACCTTCGTTTTTAAGCAATCATGGGTTCAGGTATCTGTTTTTCAAAAACTTGCAACCTAAGTTTCATTGTTGTTTGATCTGAATACTGAATAATTGACAATGTTTGGTTTGAAAATTTTGCAGATGCGGATATGGAGGATTATGGGTTTGAATACTCAGATGAGGAACCTGAAGAACAGGATGTTGACATCGAGAATCAATATTACAACACTAAAGGTTTTTTTTTTTCTTTGATTTCTTGTCTGGGTTTGGAATGATGGTGTATTCTTTGTTTTTCCTTTCTTCGCTGTATTTATTTTCTGCCAAACGAAGAGAAACTATGTCCTTTTTCCGCCCTGCCAAGCGCAAAGTGTGAATGTTGGTATTTGAAATAAATGCTTTGTAATTTTGAAGAAGTTTTATCTTGGAAGAAAAATTGTTGTAGACAAGAACAGTACATGCTTGTAATGCGTCCTGAACTGTTTTATTTTTACTTTTGAAAATTTGTTGAGTCAAATAAATTGATGGGCTTAGCTATTTTCCCTCTATACGTGCGGTAATGGAAGAAATGAGAATCTGGTAATTGAATTTGAATGTTAGGGTTTGAGTGCTTTTGGATGTGATTTTATTTTCCTTATAATTTTATTTCTCTCTCTGTACCCTTCTTGGAGGAATGGGTGGTTGATTAATGGTGTTGATTGGTTCATGCTTTTGAGAAGTTATTTGTAGAAGTAATCAGGCCGAGTCATTTTTTTAGCATATTTTAAAAAGTTTAAACAGAGTGAGAAGGTAATTTATTTGAATCTTCTTATTGATACAAAGGAAAATTATGTGCTCTTGGTAATTCAATTATTTACTTATTTTGAAAGCATTAGAAACTTTAAGCAGATGAGTAAGGTAATCACAAAAATTGGACTGTAATAATTGTTAACTAGCCTTTCATGTTCAATTCTCTTTTCCAGTCTCTATCGCATGGCATGTGGATGCATTGTATGTTTCATATTTAGTTGGTTCTTTACTTGTATAATTTCAATGTTTAATGAATTCTTTGTCCTTTTCTCGAAAAAGGTCTGGTTGAAACGGATCCAGAAGGGGCACTTGCTGGTTTTGCTGAAGTTGTTGCCATGGAACCTGAGAAGGCTGAGTGGTGAGTTCATATTTGCTGCTGAATTAAGTTAGGGTTTTATTACATGCTGCAGATGGAGAGTTCTCTTAATTTTGTATTATAAATAAACCAAAAAGGCTTTTAGCAATCTTAAAACTGACAAGGTGATTTAATAACTGCAGTGAGTTCATTTTTGCTGCTGAATTAAGTTAGGGTTTTATTACGTGCTGCAGATGGAGAGTTCTCTTAATTTTATATTATAGATAAACCAAAAAGGCTTTTAGCCATCTTAAAACTGACAAGGTGATTTAATAACTGTGTGAGAATAATTAATCTTTATTAACTCAGTTATATTCATGTAAAAATTTTACAAAAAATGAAAAAGTTATTTGACTGTTTTGAGCATTGCCAGTCAGATTAGTCTGGTATAGTATATTTTATATTTCTATTTGCATTTTTCTTTTCTTGTGTTTGTTCACGAGAATTATTCCTTTGGCTTGAGGATTTGATCCGTCTCATTTCTCAAATTAAATAGTTCTGCTACTTTCTACCTGTTTCCAGGGGATTCAAAGCACTGAAGCAAACTGTCAAGCTCTATTATCGGTTAGGGAAGTTTAAAGAAATGATGGATGCTTATAGGGAGATGTTAACATATATCAAGTCTGCCGTGACACGAAACTATAGTGAGAAATGCATAAACAATATAATGGATTTTGTTTCTGGATCTGCTAGTCAGAATTTTGGTCTCCTGCAAGAATTTTATCAGACCACTCTGAAGGCCCTTGAAGAGGCAAAGAATGAGGTCAGAATATTGTCAGATCTTACATCATCAAAATGGTGCCTTTCATGTCAGGATGTGATTTATTCTCTCTTGTTATGCAGAGGCTTTGGTTCAAGACAAATCTTAAGCTTTGCAAAATATGGTTCGATATGGGTGAATATGGGCGAATGAGTAAGGTATCTTTTCTTAAATACCATTTGGAATCCCAATTTTTCTGATTTAGAATGTTGTGAGAATTAATGTTGTAAACAACCAGATTTTGAAGGAACTTCATAAATCTTGTCAAAGAGAAGATGGTACAGATGACCAAAAGAAAGGAAGTCAACTACTAGAGGTCTATGCAATTGAGATTCAAATGTACACTGAGACCAAAAACAACAAGAAGCTCAAGGTAATGATTTCATAGCATGTGTGTGTGGTTTCACTTTTGTAATGCATGGCTATAGTGTGATCTCTGCACTTGTGCTAGGTTTAAGGTTTTTGCAATGCTTGTTTGTGCTTTTGAGCCTTGTGAAATGCTGTGTTATATTTATATACATTTACATATGCTGACACACACACTTCCATTTTGTTTGTGTAAGCTCTTTTGTACTTTGGAACTGTATAACCTTGTATTTGTCTCCTTTCTATGATTAAACGTTGATCAAAGGATAGAGAATCCTCTAACTAAATTTCAGTTACCATTCCTCCTTTTTAGTAAAATTATAAATGGGCACCAAAAAGTGATTGAAGTGGGATATTCTAAATCTGAGTGTTGTGCATCTTTGTTTGTGGTGGGTTTGGCGTAGCCTTGTGTCACTAATAATTCAGTTTCGAAATGATAGAGATGTCAATGTTGACATGTTGATTATTTCAGGGTCTGCTAGTATAGTCTTCACATCTCAATGACACGAGTGTCAATTGTAAAAATGCTGATATAGTTTTCAGTGTTAGCATGGATTTATTATTTCTCATGATGATGTCAAATGACCTGAAAGTGTAGACATTGAAGCCATATTGGTTCGGCATACCTTTTTTTCTTATTTCTTTTTTCTAATTTTTAAGATAATCATTCCACAAATTTCAACAATAACTAACACATTAAATGATTTCTAAATCCCAAATTGTAAAATCTTAATTCTGCTTCAAAACTGTTTAAAAGACAGTTCTTAATATGGATGATTGCATAAAGCTTGGAAAAGATAAGTTTCAGACATGATGCCTGAAAGATATTGTGGTTTTATTGGGATATATGCAGTTACATTTCTTTGTTTATCTTGCTAAGTTTTGTTTTGTGCATGAAATACCTTTTCACCACGGTTAATGGTTTTGTGCTCCAAGACTTGTTTTGTGTATTCTAACATCCTTTTGTGCATTTCATGCTGCAAGTATTTTTGCTGCTATAAGTGATCACCAGATCACCATAAAACTTCAATGAGCTCTGTTTGGTGGATACCAAAGTTTTGTTGCATTAGTTTGTTTGAAGACTCAAAGACCTTAATTTTTTGTCATTATTGATTTACAATTATGTTAGTCTATTCGCCATCATGATTGAGCTGTCTTTGTCATAATGGATTAAATGCAGCAATTATACCAGAAAGCACTTGCTATTAAGTCAGCCATACCTCATCCAAGGATCATGGGAATAATTCGTGAATGTGGTGGGAAGATGCACATGGCAGAACGTCAATGGGCAGATGCAGCTACTGATTTCTTTGAAGCCTTTAAGAACTATGACGAAGCTGGGAACCAGAGGCGTATACAATGCTTAAAGTACGGCTTCTATCTCCTCATTTTTATTTAAATATTCAGTTTTAGTTTATACCTATATTTTCTAGCTCTCCTTTTGTCTCTATTATTAATGAATTACATGAGGTTGTGTATGCTGTAGAATTGATTAAACTGATTTGACATACAAACCCCAGAGAGAGAGAGGAAAGAACATATATCCGGTTATTGTGGCTTTTTGTTATAGGACCCTAAAGATCTTTCTCTCTTTTTATTTTCCTCTTTGATAAAAGAAAAACAAATAGAATAGTGCTGAGAACTCAAATAAGGATCTGAATAAATAGCAGAGTAAGTGTTTGTCCGTCTCATAGGACAGAATATATTACCATGTGCATCATTGGCTTGGTTCTGTATGCAAATGTCACTATCACCTTTTGTTTGTGGAAGGGGACTGATAGATGTCTATTGCAATAAGTTCTCCTGTAGGAACATCTAATTTCTTGAAATTTTTGTTGCATGTCTTTCTCTACAGATAATTCAAGCCCTTCTTTTATATGTGGGTGGTTTTGTTCTGTACCTCCTGTTTACTATATTGTGCCCATCATTCTGGTGTTATTTTATTTATTATTATTTTCTTTTTGATGATTTTCAAATTTATTGAATTATCAGTTGGTAAAATGTAAGCACTTCTATCAAATCAGTTTTAGACACTCCTATGTGCAACCATCAAAAATTGAATTTTAATTAATTGCTTATTGTAATCAGAAGAAGCAAAATTGTTTTTGTTTCTTTGTTTTGGAGCTCTGCAGCTTATTCCTGTACACTCCCAGGTTAAACCTGGTTATTGTGGACATCTTGTTCGCCTTTGTATATCCTCTTTTCTATTAATATAAGTGTATTTGTCCAAAAAAAAAAAAAAAAAAGAAGTAATATAGTCTCATCGTAATCATGTTTCACTTAACAGATATCTGGTTTTGGCAAATATGCTGATGGAATCTGAAGTGAATCCATTTGATGGACAAGAGGCAAAGCCGTAAGTCTGTACTAGCTTCTGAGTTCACCTTATGGTTTTCTTGTCTTTCTCTCTCTTTCTGATATCTGATTGCTTTTTTGCAGATATAAAAATGATCCTGAGATTTTGGCTATGACAAATCTGATAGCAGCATATCAAAGAAATGAGATAATTGAGTTCGAAAAAATCCTCAAGGTACGTTTGATGCACCCCAATGTTGTAAATGTGCAATTACATTGTATTTTTTGGTCACTCCCCGTTGGCATTCCCTTTGTGGTATCCCTATTTAGTTGCTTGTTGGGATTTTCAGAGCAACAGAAGGACAATCATGGATGATCCCTTCATCCGAAATTACATTGAAGATCTGTTGAAGAATGTCAGGACCCAAGTGTTGCTTAAGCTTATCAAGCCTTATACAAGGATTCGGATCCCCTTCATATCAAAGGTGAAGAATATGGTCTCTGAAAAGTTTTTACCGTCTGTACTTGTTTAAATACCATTGTTTGATTATTGTTCTCACTATTGTAAGGATTGTTAATTTGTATATGATTTAGTACTTTCAAAGTAACTTCTCATATTTCTCTGAACTTACTTACCATGATTGACATATAGGAGCTCAATGTGCCGGAAAAAGATGTTGAGCAGTTGCTGGTTTCACTTATATTGGATAATCGTATAGATGGACACATTGATCAAGTGAACCGGCTGTTAGAGCGAGGCGACAGGTCTGCCTTTCTTATCTTTTATCTATCTTACTACCCTGTCTCACATAAGTTGTAGTAGCTGAACTGGGATTGTCATCATATTCATGCAGGTCAAAGGGAATGAAGAAGTATACAGCTATAGACAAATGGAACACACAGCTAAGATCTCTGTATCGAACTATTAGCTACCGAGTTTCTTGAGTAGATATGTTGGATAGTAGGAAAAGTTTCTATTGGTTTTTTGGTAGTATATTGTTGATGAGTCGGGGAAAAAGGTGCAACCTGGTCTTTCATTCGGCATTTTGTTGGTGGGTCATGAATATACTTTTACTTTTTTTGTTTTTTGTTCTGTTGGAAGACACAATGTTGGACACACTGCACTTAAAATGTTTTCATAGTCTCAATTGTGGATGATGACATAAATTTTGAACAGCATCTTAGTGATGTAAGGCATCTAAATATATAATAATGTAAGAATATTTTTTTATTTGAGTGACGAGTTCTTTGCATCACAAGACAATTGAAGATAGTGTATTAGCTTAGTTCTCTCGATAATTTGTTTTGTCAAAAAAAAAAAAAAAGTGTATTATCTTATTTATTTTACTAATTCATTTTGGCTACAGAAAATATTGAATTATGTTGATTTATCTCGACAAATCAATATATTAATTTATGTCGACAATTTGATTTGTCGAGGAAAATTAGTAGAATATAATATTGTCTCTAATACAAAACAAATTGTTTAGAAAAATTAATTAATACAATGTTTTCTTTGGCCAATTCGTTATGTGGGTAAAAAACAGTGTAATAATTTTTGTTATTTGATAATTTGATTTGTCAAAATAAATTATTAGAATACACTGTAGGTATAATCGTTCATAATGGTTCGTTTTGGTAAAAATAAATGAAGACAATTTGATATGGGTTATAAATATAATTTTAATAAATTTAAGAATGTATTTTTATTTTATGAAAGAAAGACAATAAAAGTAAAAGTTTGAGTTTCGACATCATGTTAGTAGGTTTAAATTAATATAAAATAATATAATTAATAATTCTTACATGATATGTTTAATAATAATATCGTATTTATAATTTAAAAATACTTGTTTAATGGTTTGTATTGTATCAATATATTTATAATACAAATAAATTGATTTAATTTTATATTGTCATTTTTCATGAGTTTGATTAATCATTGTTATTAAACAACGCTATATTTATTAAGAAAACAACTTAAATTAGATTGAATTTATTCAAACACAAATTACGATTAATAATTAAATTATATTTCGGTGATCATTTTTTATTGTATATATATTTTATTACGATAACATGAATTATCAATCAACAGTTACTGACTTGTGGTTATTAAATAATAATAATAATAATATTTCTCACAATATGAACAAGAATTTTTTAAAAGTAGTTGCTTAAAAAGTAGTTATGACATTATAATAGTTTATAGAAATTAATGTGCGTTGAACCTAACTATTCTCTATAAAAACCAATTTACAAATCCCATTGTTTACCAACGTTCAAAATGCTGCCAACCAAACACGCCCTTGCTTATTTGATAATGATTAAGGTGTAATTTTTAATACGACCTGTCAATTTGACGTAAATAAAATATAAAATTTATAAGTTTAAAATAAAATAACATAATTATTAAATAAGTAACATGACAAAATTAATAATTGAGTTAAAATATAATTTAGAATTCTTGATACATGAACCCCATTTATAACAAGATTAACTATTCGAATAATTATATTATGCTAACTTATTTATGATTTAATAAATTTATTTTATAATTTTTCTATTTAAAAAAATATAATTATATTTATTCATTTTTAATAGGTATTTAGTTATTATATTTAGAATAAAAATATTAGTATTTAAAAAATTATTATCATAAATATTATAAAAATATAAATAAATAAATATTAAATAGATGAAACAATTATCACTCGTTTTATTGTTGAATAATCGTATCGGTATTTCAATTTAAATATTTATGAAATATGACAAACACTTTTATTATTACAATTGTTAAGAATTTATAAAAATTATTTGATTTATCTTTAATAACTCTACATATACTTCCTAAAATTTCAATAATATACAAATAACTTCAAACTCTAAAATATAATTATAGTCACTTTAAATTTTCTTTAAAATAAAAATAAAAGAGACTCGTTGTCAATTTCTAATAATTAATCAAATTAAAAATATTAATCTTTTTTAATTTCCAAATTAAGTTACAATTGCAAACATATTAGAAAATTGGGCCTAAAAAGAAATTTTATTTGAGTTTATTAATTTAGATCAAAGGAAAAAAACAATGGTTAATTGTTATTCAATCTAAAAATGTTTATTAGTTCCAATAAAAAAAAAAAAAA
>JAXCLQ010000005.1:810894-825231 GCA_035584115.1 Cedrela odorata | reverse complement strand
AAAAATCTATTCTAAGTTCGACATGAAGTCAGGATTTTGGCAGATTAGCATAAGAGATGAAGACAGGCATAAAACAGCTTTCATTGTTCTACATGGACACTATGAATGAAATGCCATGCCATACGGATTAAAAAATGCTCCATTAGAATTTCAACATAAAATGGATGAAGTCTAAAAGTTCATATTAGAATTCTACTTGGTATACATTGATGATGCTCTAATCTTTAGTACTAATGCAGAAAATCATGCTAAGCATCTTCAACAGTTCAAGGAACTAACATTCAAGCATGGTTTGACATTATCCGAGACAAAGATGAAGATTGGACTCGAAGAAATTGATTTTTTTGGGGTTGCATATTAAAGATAGCCATATTATTTCTCAGCCACACATTGTTGAGAAAATATCTCAATTTTCTGATGAGTTGTCAAGCAGAAAGCAAATACAGCAATTCTTGAGAATCATTAATTATGCTGCAGACCACATCTAGAATCTTACAAAGTTGACGTGTAAGATATCAAGACATTTAAAAAAGCAAGCTTTATCTCGGTTGGCAGAAGCTACAAAAGCAGTAAAACAATTAAAGAAGATGTGTTCTTCTCTTCCTTCTTTAAAGATTCCTGACACATGGCAGCTCATATTGTAGACTGATGCAAGTGATAATTATTGGGGTGCAATACTCATAGAAGATAAGGATGGCTACAGGAGAATTTATGGCTATAAATCTGGTCAGTTCTCAGAAGCTCAGCAGTATTACCTATCTTCTAAGAAAGAAGTTATAGCTGTAGTTAAAGGAATAAAAAAGTTTAAGTTCTTTCTTTCTCTCGATTCATTTGTAGTTGAAACAGACTACAAATATCTTCAGGGTTTGCTAAAGAGAAAAGAAGGAGAAATCCCTGATCCTCAACTAGCAAGGTGGTCATATTTCCATTTCATACTCATTATCACCATGTATTTGTCCAAACTTGATTTGCTTTTTATAATAAAGATCTGGAGTAGCTTTCACACATGGAGATAACGGACTGTGAGTATCATAGCTTGCCGGCTGTTCATAGACTTCTGATAAAGCCAATCTTGCTTTAAGCAACCTCCCCACATTAAGTTCATATCATCCTGAGTGTGCTTATGAATTATTGGTTTGATAAAAGGCATCCTTCTTTTCCCATCATCATCTTTTTATGATTCCATGGATGGAACACAAATCCATCTTTGGAGGGGGTGATAAAGGCAAAATTACAATCCAAACTTTGCCAGTCCAAAAGTTTGAAGTCCAATACAAAGAACTATTAGAATGTTGTGCTGATGTACCCAATAAATATTGGTAAAAAGAAAAGCATTTTATTTCTTTTCCATATAAAGATCAATGGATCATGCCATATCAGACAACATCATATCCGAGAATGCCACATGATGAGGAACTGTGCAGAAAGGAGATTCAGACACTGCTGGATCTTAAACTTATCAGACCCTCAAAGTCTCAATGGGCCAGCCCAACATTCTATGTCAATAAACATTTAGAACAGGTTCATGGAAAAAAAAGACTTGTTATTGATTACAGGAAGCTCAATGATTGTATACAAGATATTAGGTATCCAATACTTAGAAGAACTCATTTACTGAAGAAGATAGCATCTGCAAAAATCTATTCTAAGTTTGACATGAAGTCAGGATTTTGGCAGATTGACATAAGAGATGAAGACAGGCATAAAACAACTTTCATTGTTCCACATGGACACTATGAATGAAATGCCATGCCATACGAATTAAAAAATGCTTCATCAGAATTTCAACATAGAATGGAAGAAGTCTACAAGCCCATATTAGAATTCTGCCTGGTATACATTGATGATGCTCTAATCTTTAGTACCAATACAGAAAATCAGCTACGCATCTTCAATAGTTCAAGGAACTAACATTTAAGCATGGTTTAGCATTATCCGAGACAAAGATGAAGATTGGGCTTGAAGAAATTGATTTTTTGGGGTTGCATATTAAAGATAACCATATTATTCCTTAGCCATACATAGCTGAGAAAATATCTCAATTTCCTGATGAGTTGTCAAGCAGAAAGCAAATACAACAATTCTTGAGAATCATTAATTATGCTGCAGACCACATCTAGAATCTTACGAAGCTGACGTGTAAGATATTAAGACACTTAAAAAAGCAAGCTTTATCTCGGTTGGCAGAAGCTACAAAAGCAGTAAAACAATTAAAGAAGATGTGTTCTTCTCTTCCTTCTTTAAAGATTCCTGACACATGGCAGCTCATATTGTAGACTGATGCAAGTGATAATTATTGGGGTGCAATACTCATAGAAGATAAGGATGGCTACAGGAGAATTTATGGCTATAAATCTGGTCAGTTCTCAGAAGCTCAGCAGTATTACCTATCTTCTAAGAAAGAAGTTATAGCTGTAGTTAAAGGAATAAAAAAGTTTTAGTTCTTTCTTTCTCTTGATTCATTTGTAGTTGAAATAGACTACAAATATCTTCAGGATTTGCTAAAGAGAAAAGAATGAGAAATTCCTGATCCTCAGCTAGCAAGGTGGTCAGAATCCTTGTCCAGATTTAAATTCAGCATCGTGCACATTAAAGGAAAATCAAACACGGTTGCAAATTTTCTCTCTAGACCAATCTCAACCATTATCATGGCTTCAAGTTCTAAAGCACTTTTTACAAACAGATGATTTAAGGAAGAAGAAAATTCTTATGAATATGACATCACAGAAATCTGAACAAGTCTACCAACAGAGCTTAAGCAGAAGATATTCGAGCTAGTTACGGATTATAGTACTTATCTAGAATATCATAATCCGGTAACTAGTAGATTATGAAGGCTTATGGCAATAATCGAATACAGAACAATATCTGAAGAAAGTTGCTATAAGATGTTTGATCATCAACCTGACATTCATCAGATGCATGAAACAGTCTTCCAAGTTCATAAATTCTTCCACCATGTTATCGATGAAGAAACCAACTGGGGACATTATGTGATATGTGCAGAAAACTCTACAGCTTACTACATATACTAGTTATGGATTAACCTGTATCCTGCTGCCATATTATTCGAACTACATATCATCCATCGCAAAAGATATGCAAAAGAAAGATGGTTTGATAGGCTCTTTGGTCCTTTATTCGAAGATATCCTTACCTTAAGGCTGCATGGAGGTTTTCAGATTACCCACAGTACCATTGTTATAGTCCAGCTGAAAGACATCTAGGAAAAAGATGATGATGGGAAAAGAAGGATGTCTTTTATCAAACCAATAATTCATGAGCACACTCAGGATGATGTGAACTCAATGTGGGAAGGTTGCTTAAAAGTAAGATTGGCTTTATCAGAAGTCTATGAACAGCCGGCAAGCTATGATACTTACAATCCGTTATCTCCATGTGTGAAAGCTACTCCAGATCTTTATTACAAAGAGCAAATCAGGTTTGGACAAATACATGGTGATGATGAGTATGAAATGGAAATGAGAAGTCTCTATCATAAGTGGTTGCGACAGCAAAGACGAGAAGATGAAATTACCCCACCAGTATCACCACCATGGATTGAAGACGAATGACCTAACCTACAGGAACCTATGATGCAGATAGAATGGCCAAACTGGCCAATGCAAGACGTTGAACCATTGCAGCAGATCAATCCAGAAGATCAAGATCTAGATCTTGATGATCTAGAATAATAGTGGGATGAAATAAAAGCCAGCCGTTAGAATGAAACTGACGAAGATACAAATTAAAGTAGAAGACATAGTAGACCCAACGGAAACAATGGTGAATAATGTGACCATTGATGTGACATAAAGTAAAGTATGAGTTGTAGTAAAGTATGTTGTCTCATAGTATGCGTTGTATAGATAAGGATTATGAGTCATCCAGGAGTGATGTGATATAAAGCATTGTAATATTGTATGTGTGAGGTGTAAAGTAAGATAAGGATAAGTGTGAGTATGTTGGAATGGTGAGTCACCATTCTAGAATGTTCCTTGTGTGTCTATATAAGGATGCCTTTGGTTTGTAGTAGAGCATTCAGAATGGAGTCGAGTCGAGTGTTAGTAAATTTTGAGTGTTTGAGTCTTTGTAATATAACCTTTTAGTTCTTAAGTTTGGAACGTTTGTCCTTATTTAATAATAAGGGCCTTAGTTAAATTTCATATTTTAACGGGTCAGGTTGATTTGGTTAGACACCACTAGTGTGATGAGGAATTTCTAAAAGTACTTGCTAAAATGGTAGTTATGACATTACAATAGCATATAAGAAATTAATGTTGGTTGAACCTAACTACTCTTCTCTTAACACCAATTTAGAAATCCCATTATTAACAAACTTAAGCCAACCAAACATTCCCTTGATATTTGATAATGACTTTAGTTTCCAATTCAATGAATCTTTGTATTTACCCTAATGTTTGATATAAATATATCAAATATTTTTAAAATTATAATTAACAAGTGGGACTGAACTGTCACAAAAAATAAATGTAAATTACTTAAATGTAATTAAGCTAAATAGTAAGATATAAATTTATTATTTTATTTCGATGTAGATATTATTTTTCTTATTGGAAAGTAGAAATCAGTGAATTTAAATATAAATGTCTCGGTAAATCGTTTTCTTTAATTGACAAATAGAATAGACATACTTTCTTGTTAAAAATTGTAGAGTAAAATATATTTATTTCTTTATTAATTTGTAAAAATTGCCGCATTTAATCATAAATAGTTGAGAAATTTGACTAAGCATAATTTGAATGCACTGTGACATTCATTTTTTTTGTAACATAAAATTTAAAATATTTTATATAAAATTTAAAAATTAAAACACAAAATTTGAACTAAATAACATAAAACTTAAAATATTGAAGTAAAATATAAAACTAAAAGCATAAAATACAAAACTTAAAATCAAAACGTCAAATTAAAAATTTTTAACATAAAAATTATAAAAAAAAGATATTTCACATACTTGCCTTATAGTTTAACGAAATTACACAAAAATATAAATTTTTTAAAAATTAATAAAAATATCTTTTAATAGTAAAATGATTATATTTGATTCTTATTTGATTTTTGACTTTTTGTGTTGCAAACAAAAATAAATAATTTCTTCTCTCTTTTGTTTACAATTCAAAAAGTCGAGAAAGCCCTTTAATGTCGGTCAACTAACGGTCAACTAGGGATGTATTATAGTTAATCCCCTAACGGAGGAGTGATATAACAATAACTGACACGTGGGTGATTAACTTATGCTATCACAGTAATTGATGTGTCAGTAAAACAAAAAAAATTAACAAAAGTGACGGTAATTTTTTAACAAAATTTTTACTACAAACCCTTCGGTGTTTGTCGTGTCTGTGCAGTGGGACAGACAGAGATACAGTACATGTAGTTAGACTTGTTGTCGCCATATGCAGATTTGTGTAAGAAAGAGTTTGGTACTTGGGATTTGGGAATGGCCCTCCACACCTCCAACAAGGCTCATTTCAAATGCTAGTATTCATTGGACCAGAAACATTTTCCTTCGTTTTCACAGAAAATGCTTTATTTATTAAAAAAATAATATTACAATAAAGTAATTATTTGCTGTAGTGGCTGAGAAGAATAGAAGAAAAGTTTTATGTCTTTTGTCTGGTTGTAATAGAGATGATCATGATGATGATTATGATTAAATGATTGTGGTTATAATTATGATCAAATACCCAGTTGGCTTTTGAACCTCTTCAAAAGCCAGAGGCAAAAAGCCAACAGCTTTCCTTCTTATCTCCTCTCTCCTCTCTCTCCTTTGCACTGTTCCGAGTATTACCCTAATACCGTCTTTTCTTTTATTTATTTATTTATTTTTTTAATTTTTACGTTTCTTTATTATAATGAATAATAATCCCATGTCCATAAACATATGATTCCGTTTTTGTATTCGCTCTCTTACTCTTTCTTGACTCTCTGTTCACTTCTATATATTTTGTTCAGTTTTTGGGGCAATTCCTGAGATTGGACAAATTCTATTTCTGCAGAGATCTTTGTAAGAGGTAATTATTTTAAGTTAGTTTATTTCTTAATGAATTTTTTAAGATGCGGGTACGGTTTTAGACACACAGAAAAAGATTCTTCTTATAGTATATTAAAATCTAAAATATATATTTTTAATAATATGAATTATTTATTATTGTTTTCATGGTTGTTGAAGAATACGTGTTTCGGTTTGAATTCGATCTGAATTATATCCTGTCTATGCAATTTAATAATCTATAACTGGGTATTGTGATTCTGATGGATTATGGAACTCTAATCTGTTCTTTATCTTGGTATGGATGCCTATTAGTTTTAGCTTCTGTGAATGTTATTTTCTTAATTGTGCATTAAAGTTGGTATTTTGTTATGTTCTCAGGATCATACTTGCTGATTATGTAATCTCTAGAATATTCTTTATTTTTTTCTCTTTATTTCGCCTGCTTTTGTCTGTCTTGTAAAAAAATCTTTATTGTAGGATATACTTTGAACTGGGGTTGGAAGGTCTTTCTTTTGGATTTTAGGGCTGTACTTATCTTCTATTTTCTGTATCTTTTATGAAATTCAAGAAGTTTGGTGTGTTTATGCTAAACTGTGTTATGTTTAATGAACTTATGTTCTAATTTTGGCAACTGGGTTCTTTTTAATGAATTTGCATTCCAGTTTTGGCAATTTGTTACTTTTTTTAAGTAGCATAGGCTGTTTGGAAATCTCTTCTAATGTAAATTGAGAGTTCTAAATGTGATCATCCCAATTTTTGAGTCTTTGACATTGTTTCGTTATACTTTGTCCTCCATTTATATTTCCTCTCCCACCTGTTTGACTTCTTCACTTCTTTAGAATTTAGTTTCGAATTTCTTTGGAATGTTTGGAATTATTGCATTTCATTTTGCATTGCATCGCAATTGTAATGATTGCTACACATAAAGCTTATTATTTTTGTTAGTATTCAAGATATGACGTAACCATCGTAGCTGATTATATTCTGATGTGCGGGGTAATTGGAGTAGATTGATTACAGATCTCAATCAGTATATTCTCTTGAAAATTGTCCCTACTTAGTCTTCACAATTAACAAATCTCGCCTACACCTACCTTTTTTAGCTCATATATCATTACACTTATATACCTATATTTGCTAAGTTGAATTGCAGTAACTTGGTTCTGGCACTTCATTAAATTGTGAGAGCATTTGAGGAAGAGTTTAAAGCCTGCAGATAGTAGAAGGCACAACCTGTAAATCAAGCATGAGTCAACCTAAAATTAAACGTCGAGTGGGTAAATATGAGGTGGGAAGAACAATTGGTGAAGGTACATTTGCAAAAGTTAAGTTTGCGAGGAATTCTGAGACCGGGGACCATGTCGCTCTTAAGATCCTTGATAAAGAGAAGGTTCTCAAGCACAAGATGGCTGAACAGGTCTCTGTTTTTATTATTATTATTTTAAATATCTGCAGTTCAGTCATGTTTCTCTGTTTTACTTTTTCTTCTCTAGTGCTGGATCTTTGTGAATAGGGTTTACTCTTTGTATGTAGCAATTTGGCTGTCACTATCCTCTATTAGTCTGAAAAACTTTTTTCATGAGATTCCATAGTTAGTGTAGGAGACCTGGTTTTACTTTTGGGAATCAGTCTCTAGATAATTTAATGGTTTTTTTTTTTTTACTTAAGAAAGAATTTCATGGTTAACTAGACTGAAATTTCTTTTGACTTATCATGAAAGGAAATTATTTCAAGATTTATTGAGTTACTTAGATGCTTTCTGTTCACTTTTACAGATCAAGCGAGAAATTGCAACGATGAAGTTGGTTAAGCATCCAAATGTTGTTCAATTATATGAGGTCTCTCCTTCTATCTCTCTCTCTCTCTACCACACGCACACGCGCGCACACCAGCATGCACAAACACACGCGCGTGCGCGCGCTCATAGGCATGCACATACACGCGTGCGCACACACACCCATAGGCATGCACAAACATATGCGCGCGCACGCGCGCACACACCTGCCCCCTTAGGCGTGCACAAACACACATGCACACACCCATAGGCATGCATAAACACTCACCTACGAACATATTTCATGGACATCTTTGCTTGTTGATTAAATTTTTAGCACTCTTTAAAATGCATGGTTTCTTTCTGTAGCATTGTGTATTGCTGTTTTTCAGTAGATTTTGTTCGACACGTTTTAATTCAGTTTACCATAAATCATTTTTATTTTTGGCAAATGGATCTAAACTGTAAAAGATAGAGCATAAAAGTAATTGGTGGGAGATTGAAGGTCACAGATGTAATGAAATTTGTATGGGCCCAAATTAGATCTTTAAACAATACTGAATTTAGATGTTCAATTCTTTTGTCAAGTGTGGCATTTGTTGAATCATTATATGTGTTTTCAGGTGATGGGAAGCAAGACAAAAATATTTATTGTGTTGGAGTTTGTCACTGGGGGAGAGCTGTTTGACAAAATTGTGAGTCAATGAATTCTTGACCAAAGTTATTCGTCTGCTAGTTTTGTCTATCCATTGAAGAGATTCAACATCATTCCATATTATAGTATTGCGTATTGGATGTTCTGACTGGGGTTTGAATTTTCCCACATAGCTTAAATTTACTTGTTAACCACCATGATAAGCTGTTCACTATTTCTTGATACGATGGACATAGAATATGGTTTCTTTGATAAACTAAGTCCTGCATAAATTTGTGCTATCATGTAAAATGACCTACTTTTTTCCTCATCCATTTATTTTTACACTGCATAACATGATACACTTATTGGATTGTGAAGGTAAATCATGGACGGATGAGAGAAGATGAGGCACGGAGATACTTTCAGCAGCTTATTAATGCTGTTGATTACTGCCATAGCAGGGGTGTCTACCACAGAGACCTGAAGGTATTAAATCCTGTAAACATGGTTATTAATGTTTGTTTTGATTTTCTGGATTTATCTGTTATTCTAACTAGAAAATGATACTTTATTTTCTTCCTTAATTTTCTTGATTTCTGTTGCAGCCAGAAAATCTGTTGTTGGATGCTAATGGAAAACTTAAAGTCTCTGATTTTGGACTGAGTGCTTTGTCTCAACAAGTCAGGGTAATATAATATATGGCTTCTGAAAGTGCATGCTTTCTTCACTCTTTCTTTTTTCACCTCTAGTTCTCTCTACTTGATCATTTTTTGATTTTGTAGATATTAAATGTCCTGGCATGTGAAATTTTTTCTGTCAAGGTGTAATAGTTATGGAACAGAATGCAAATGACTTAAAATAAGAATGATGTGAAATTTTGCATGGAGAAATACCAATCTTTTGCAGTGAGTGTAATGTAAAAATATCTAATCCATAAAGGTCTGAGATTTAGAGCCCACAACCTCTGAATTTTGTGTATTCTCGGTATCCAAGTCCCTGTATTACTTTGTTGAATTACTATGTGGAAGACTGTGCCTTATCAATAGATTCATTTTGTGGCTCTTAAAGAATCAGGATATATTTATGACTTTCAAGAATAATTTGGCAGGATGATGGTCTGCTTCACACTACTTGTGGAACTCCAAACTATGTTGCTCCTGAGGTGTGGAACACTGATCTAGGAACCTAAATTTCTTCAATGTATTTAAAACCGTTGGTGCTTTGGTCTTGACTAATTTATACTCTTTCTGTTTAGGTTCTTAATGATAGAGGCTATGATGGCTCAACTGCAGACCTGTGGTCTTGTGGAGTGATACTCTTTGTATTGCTAGCAGGGTACTTGCCTTTTGATGATTCTAATCTAATGAACCTGTATAAAAAAGTGAGCATTTCATGAATTCCTTTGCACAGTTATCCTATTTTCTCTACTGTTTGGCATTCACTTACTTTCCTTCTGTATAGATCTCCGCTGCTGAATTCACTTGCCCCCCTTGGCTCTCTTTCGCTGCTATGAAATTGATAACTCGTATATTGGATCCGAACCCAATGACTGTAAGTATTTATCCTTTACTGACATTCTCTATGGATGATATTCTGATTTTAATACTGATTTCTGCATGTCAAGTAGCAAACGGAAAAGAGCCGAAAAGAATTCGAACATTTCATATCATGACTGTTATCTCTGCCTTTTAAAGTGAAAGTTTATATATTAACATTTCTAATAGAAACGGTTGGAACCATTTCAATTTGACGCTCAGATTAACTTCTGCCTCTTTCAGCATTACTGAAAGCGCAAAAAGTTGCATGCAATATATCCTAACAAAAAGTTGCATGCAATACATCCACATCATTTTTAAAGTGAAATTTAAGGGTGGCTACTGGGAATATCTATACTTGTGTCTAAACCATATTTCAATGTAATGATAATATTGCTTTTGGACAAAGAGGGTTCTAACCAATTTTTATAATTAGAAACAAAGAGAATGCATAGACATAAAAATTGCCAAAAACTGCCAAAATACCCACTGAAAGCCCAGCTACATGAAAACCATAAGGGCTGTGAGCAGCAGCACAAGGCCTTGCATGGCTGTGCAAGCAGTGGCATGAGGCCCAGCCTTGCAATCTGTCAAGTGGAAAGTGAGAAAAGAAAAGGGGAGAAGAAAGAAAAAGAAAACAAAGAGAAGAGAAAAAGAAACTAAATAAAGAGAGAAAAGAAAAGGGAGCAAGCAGAAGGAAAAATAGAGAGAAAAAAAGTATAGAGAGAATGAAAAAATATATTTATGATTAAAAATTATAAAGAAATATTATAAAATTGTTTGTTTTCCATATTGTCCTTGTACCATTAAATCTAATGGCAAGGATATGAGATGCTAATGTCAAAACATGGGTTATTTAAAATATTAGGAGCACCAGTAAATATATTCATACCAGTATTTCTTCTTAAAAGATGCCGAAGACCATATATGCATATACTTACTTAAGCATCGAGTAGGTGAAACCTAAAAGAGCTTCTGGTTGTTGTGTCTTTTTAAAAATTGAGGTGTATTTAGATGTGTTTTCATAATGTACGTGGACATTTAAGAATTTAACTTTTTAGGTAGTGTATATAATGCTATCCGTCTCAAGAAAAGACAACCACGAGAAACTTTTCTTGGCTCATCACGTGGCCATATGATTTAATACTCTCCATTTTGGATATTTTGCATACACCAAACTTTAATGACATAAAAAGTACCCTGCATCAGGAGTAAAATGCTTGAAGAAGATCATCCACATGTCTAGAACTTCAACGTGAAGATTTTGTGCAGTATTGATTGCTTAGGAGCTTATCTTATCTTGGAACATGGTGGCCTATTCTTTTATTTAGGAAATGAAATATTAAAGGCATTGTATTCTGTGCTTTTCACTGTATCTCCTTTAATATTTTTTTTCCTCTTCCATCAGTAATATGGTTTTATTTCATTTTCTTTTTAGTGGACGCAAGAGTTGGAGATACAATCCAAGAAATCCACATATAGATATTAAAATGTATAGTTCTATCTGCTTCATCTATCTGTTTTCTTTTTTTGCCAACCCTAATTAAACATGTAATGATTAGTTAGTGTCAATATGATGCTGTACAGAGTCAAGCAATTCTGTGGTTTTGCTGCCAAGGCACTGTCTATAAAGTTGCCAAGGCCAAAGCTTTCTTCCCATTTCATTTGCATGAGATGATGCTTTGAATACATTGAACATATAAACTTTGGCTTATTATAAATTCTGGTCCTACTTTCAGCTGTAGATTCCACTTTTAGCCTCCAAACATCACAATATTAGTTTGCAAATTTTATCCGTTTTCTCCAATCATTTTTTTTTTCAATTAATCATTGACCTGTTACAATTACTCGATTTAGTTTGCTTCTATGATTTATTGTCTTCTATTGCAGCGTGTTACCATACCAGAAATTTTGGAAGATGATTGGTTTAAGAAAGATTACCAGACTCCAGTATTTGAAGAGAAAGAAGATACAAATTTGGATGATGTAGAAGCTGTTTTTAAGGATTCAGAAGTGAGTGGGATGGTTTTAATAAACTTAAGAATGATTGAAATTGAGATAATTAAGAAATTTCTGTAGTCACTGTGTTGTCGCTAATTGTAACAGGAGCACCATGTGACAGAGAAGAAAGAAGAGCAGCCAGTAGCAATGAATGCATTCGAGTTGATTTCTTTGTCAAAAGGACTAAACCTTGGGAATTTGTTTGACGGAGAACAGGTTTGGATGTTAAAACTATTCTTTATTTTAAAAGAAAGCTATACATAGCACTTAAGAAATTGTGCCTTTTTTGAAAATTCTGGCTTGAATAATTATATTAAATGTGTATGATACTGCAAATATATTCATCTTTAAAACTGTCGACAGTGAAATTATGGAATCGTTTTTGTATAGATCAAATCTACTTTTCCATTATCAATTTTTCTCAACTAGTTGGAAAGTGGTTTTGGCTCATTGAGGCCATGTGCATAGGTTGTGACAGTGACATTTTTCCTTACCAATTACACCTTGTAATGTGTTTCGCAATGGAGAATATGTAGATTTCATTTAACTTTTGAGATTTTGGTTTTGGAATTTCATTACTTGTATCATTGATTCTTTGGCAGCCGGGGTTCAAGAGAGAAACAAGGTTCACTTCTAAACGTCCTGCTAATGAGATAATTCATAAAATTGAGGAGGCAGCCAAACCTCTTGGTTTTGATGTTCACAAGAAAAATTACAAGGTGAGGAAATTTAAGACAATTAAGTTGAACAAAGAAACAGAAGTTTGGACTAATTTTGTAAAACTATACAAAATTTATTGTTATTTTTTTTTTTTTAATTTAACTCAGATGAGACTTGAAAATATGAAAGCTGGGAGAAAGGGAAACCTTAACGTGGCCACAGAGGTACGTGACAACGAATTTTTTTCAATTGATGACTTGACCTCGGGATAAGTTTTTGCAGTTATTTATGGTTACTTACAATCAAACAGATATTTCAAGTGGCACCTTCTCTTCATATGGTTGAGGTGCGAAAAGCAAAAGGAGACACTTTGGAGTTTCATAAGGTATCATTCATTTTCTTCTCAGATATGGTTTGAAATTGAGGTACTATTCTCGTTATCATCTCAGTCATTGATAACTCTAATCAATCAACATTTATGTATTCTCTGCAGTTCTATAAAAATCTTTCAACCTGCCTCGATGATGTTGTGTGGAAAACTGAGGAGGATATGCAAGAAATGAAGTAAAACTGGTGTCTGTCTTGTTTGATGAGTGTTGATATGATCTTTTCCTCTTGGCATGCTACCTTGTCAATTGTTCCATTCCAGCAATGCTTTATATCTTGATTCTTTCTTTTCCCCTTCTTTTTCTAGGGACTGTTTTTTTTTTTTTTTCTTCCAAATTTTTTTCCTTTATGTCTACATGGATTCATCAATTGTTTTCCTGTGTTATTATTGCTGGAAAGCATGGGTGATGATGATTCCCATAGTGGTGAAGATGTTTTGTTTTTGCAATCTCTTTAGTGAAAAATTCTTACTTAAAAACAATTGTAAATATGTTGGATACATTTTCCTTCTCTTCATGAAAATTATATTTCAAACCTTCTTTATTATGAATATTGAAATCCAACCACATTTGCCATTATGTCATGTCAGTGGAATTAATTTTGGTGCACTAAGGGTCAGTTTTGGATTGTTGTTGGGATTACTAAAAGTAATTTTGGTACTTCTAAAATGCAAAATTACTCTCTCCATAGCAGATTTTGAGTAGGAAATTATTTCTTTTTTTAAAAAAAATAAAAATAAAAATAAATTATATTTTAATAATCAATTTTATCATTTAATATATTTTTGTTATTATTTTAAAATAAATTATATAAAGCTAAATATATATTTCCTAAATTATTTAATTTTATGATAAATGTTAAATGTATTTGAAGTATTACATACTCATTTTTTGTTTTCATGTTAGGTTCCTTCTAGGTCATTAAGCAATTTCACCACAACCCATTTCATTGCAAACAAACACTAATTGGTATGAAGGAGAGTTAATTTTTTGATATCTTACTTTCATGATAAAAAAAATAATTAAATCAACTAAATTTTTTCTTATAGTTGCAAACTTATCGTCGTGGATTTGGTTTGACAGTTTATTTTGATTTAGGAAAAAAAAATTGACGAAAATATCTTTTCGTAATTTTTTGAAATATTTACTTGGAACCTCGAGTTCGTTAAAAAGAATATTAAGTTTGAATGAGATAAAAGAAAAAAAAAAAGAGTTAACGAAACCTCTCCATTAATAATTTTTTTTTCAACACGATAATTATACTCTTTCATTGTTTGAAACACATCCTCAAAATAAATAAATAAATAATGTTTTTATTCATAAAA
>JAXCLQ010000005.1:797066-810794 GCA_035584115.1 Cedrela odorata | reverse complement strand
AATTTCCTCGTTGTGGAAGAACATATTCAGAACAGAAGAAGGGCGAGGCTTCTCCTGGTGATCCCGCTTTTCTCATTCAAAAATTCACCAGGTTTGGATTTTCTGAATCAGTTAATTGAATTGTTTTCTAGGTTCTCTTTTGTAGAGATAACTGATCTGAGTTGACCGGAGATTGTCAATGAAATAGTTGCATATTGTATATGTATTTATTTACCTTTGCCTCACAATTTACTGCTATTCAAATGCTTGTCTTCAAATTTCTTTCCTGCCCATTATGTAGTTTGGAAATTGAAGTTGTCACAATCTTGAAATCTCAAGGATAATTAGAGACAAGGGAAGGATCTAAGGCTAACACAATTTAGGGTTTGGATGATTAGAGCAAACAACTATTCAAAAGTTTAATTTCTTTCAAAAAAATTCACACCTATTGCAACCCTAATTTGTGTCACATATATTAGAAGTTGAATGCAGCTTCTGACTGCCGAATGTGGTTTATCTGGATTGAGAGGAACAGCCTAGCATTTGATGCGATTTAGTTAGGAGTGTTAACCCATTTACTGCTTCAGGCTGAAACTGCTGAGGACTTTGTTCTACTGGTTGATGATCTCTAGCCCTACTGTATTTAGGCTCATTTTTAAACTTACTAGTTTCTTGTACTTTGTACCATGAGCTTCTTTCTCTTGGCTTTATGGCTTTCTCTTTCATGCTTTGGTGCAATTTTTATACCTCCCATGTAATATTGTTGCATCTTCCTATATGCTAGAAGCGTATGCCTTACCCTTTTCAGCCTTTAGAATAGACAATAATAAGGAGAGCGGATTTGTTAACTATGGAATTTTTACTTCTCTCTGCAAAAACGTGTAGAGTGAGAAAGAATAGATAAAAAAATGTAAAAATAGTGATTTTCCTTATCAAAATACTGTCACAGTATCTGAAGATAATTTTCAGTATGCTTGCTATGCAATTACTGTTCTGCTGTGCAGCAAAAATGGCAAAGAGGTTCTATCATGATTTTTGCTTAAATCTTTCTCCGCACAAAGCTTTCTCAATCAATGTGTTTCCTTTAAATGAGAACTTGATACTGAAACTTGTACTCATTTCCCTTGCTAGGTACTTCATGATTGATAAAGCCACAGTTCAAAGACCAGCTGATAATGGTAATGTTCTTCACCAGTACTTGCATCTTTATTTTTCGTTGAGTATCTCAGAGTTTTGAAAACATGCTTTTGCGTTATTGTTGTTCAGAATTACCTAATTGGAGCTTTTAAGCCACCATGTAACATTTCAATCTCATTTGCTGGTGGAAGAACTCGTAAGCAGGTATCATTTCACTCAGTTATTTTAAAAAGATCTTTTAACTTATTATGTAAAATTGCTGATAAAATATAGTTCAACCAGTAAATAGGTGTAATGTTTTGGGTTTTCACCTATCGGGTGCTACTGTTGCTATTGCATAGAGGAATCAGTTGCAATTCACAGACTAATTGAACCGTGAACTCTATGTGAGCAAGGTTTAATTCCTATGTTTGTTTTATGTACAACTCTCTACCAACGTTTTGAGAATATCGAACAGATTTATTAATTCAGTGCGTGGGTGCGCTAGATACAAAATTGAAATAGATGAATTGTCTTACACCATGTATGCTGCTTCAAGTTTGGCTTGTTCAATTTGGAATCAGTATAATTGTATTTGATTGGTAGGAGCCAGATGCAGAATATTAAGGAATTTCATTGATAGAATTATATTCTGAAGTTTTTACTTGCCTCCCTTAACCAGTTCTGGTTGTCTATGATTTGTTTATTGTTGAGTTATCTTACTTGAGAAGTATCTCATATTTTTCTATCTTCTTTTTTTAAATAAGTGGTAAACAAAACGGTTTGCCCTTCTTCTTGTTTTGGTTTTATTTTTCCTTGCCGGGTAGTTGAGGTTTTATTTTGCACTGTCCTTCTTGGCACTTTTTCTTGAAATAATAAGTAGGGTCAGCATTTTAATGAGTTTTACATGGAAGTTAACCTCAAGGTATTTCATCTAAAAGCTTCGTATTATGTATGTTCTTACAGGTTTCAATAAAGAAGGAAAATGGCCAGACAATTATGGTTCCTCTCTTCCAAAGTCAAGAAAGTATCATTGGGGAGGTAATTACATTCCAATCATATGAACAACTTCTTGAAATTTGTGTTTCTAGAAAAAGAAGATGTGAATGCTTTATCTTACCTTTACTATTTTGCTAGTTGCATAAAAAATTGACGTATTAACTCTTGCTGTTGACATTCTTAGGTTGCCATAGAGCCAATACTGGGGAAGAAGGTTGAGCACAATGGTGTTAAAATTGAGCTCCTTGGGCAGATAGGTGGGTTTCATTCACTTCTGCTTTTTTCTTTTTCTACTATCTGACAATTATAACAGCATGTAGGTGATGAAACATTTATTTAGTTTGTTTCTTTCATTAATCAGAAAATTCAATTTGCAAGAATCAGTGTTAGTGTGCTGATTAATCAGAGTTCTTGCAAGTTATGTCTCATCATTTGAGCATGGTCCACCATTTCCATTCCCATAATAAGCAGCAGAATGAACCAAAAGAATGATTCGAATACTTATGTTAGATTGTTTTGTATCTCTATTAAATAAATCATGTTGAATCATATGCAAGATGAAGGCTGTTTGAAGGTTCACTCATTTGATCAGAGCTTAACATAAGAGCCTAATAAGTTTCCAGTAATTGAGGATACAGATCAAGAAATTTAATTTATTTTTTGTAACATATCAATTGGTAGAACCATTGATTAAGAGAGAGAGAGAGAGAGAGAGATGTTTGCTGAAGATTGACTTGGAGTACAAATGTTTGCGTCACTTAACAAGGAAATTATCAAGAAAGATGGAAAGACTGATGAATATTGTAGTTTGTGAGTAAATGATGAAAGTAAGAAGGAAAGATGCTTGGGAACAGTCAAAATGTTTCCTAAGAGTTCAAGGGTCCTTTGAACAGAAATAAGTTTTATAAAGATGACAATAATACTGTTCATGTTACTTCTATCGTAGTGAGATTTTAGTTTGTGGACCTCTTATTCACTTCTGTAATCTTTTTCTCTCCCTTTTCTTCAATTTTATTTTGTTTCCTATCCGAAAAGAAAATAAAATCTGTCGTTCTTTTTGCTTATTCCCTTTTCTTTAATTGATTCATAATTCTTAATTTGCTTCCGTTGCTGTGGTTATTGGCCAGATCTGGTGTATGATCTCCGCAGTTGGTCATTGAGAAACATTTCACTGATTTTATGATATCATTTTGTTTAGACTATAATGTTTATGCTCCCCTATTTGCAGAGTTGTATTTTGACAGAGGCAACTTCTATGATTTTACATCCCTAGGTACGTGTACTGAAAGCACATATTCGTTTGAAAAACAGCAGCAACTTATTCATTAACAAATTGCTTTATCCTATACAAACCATTTGATGTACCACTCCATTTTTCTTTACTTTTGTTATTAGTTTTGTCGTTTGATATTGACATGATAATAAATCTTTTTTGTACTACAAAACTGATTTTACCCTTCTGCAGGCTGGGGGTGAGGAAATTTGGTGTTTTTAAATGTTGTGTTTCTCATTGTCTACTGATTTTCAGTTCCTGTTTTCAGATGGGCTCTAACTCCATTCTTTTGCAGTCCGTGAACTTGAGGTTCCTGGTGAATTTTATGAGAAGAAAACATATCCCTTTGAATTTTCAACTGTTGAGATGCCGTACGAGTCATACAATGGAGTCAATGTAAGGCTTAGGTAGGCTATAAAATTTTATCGTAGAGTAAATGTGTTTGTCTGTATCACATATGTTTGTGTTGGAATCACCTTTCTGGATTTGCTTCCAAACTTGCAGGTATATTCTAAAGGTGACAATCAGTCGAAACTACGTCAGCAACATTGTGGAGAACCAAGATTTTGTGGTAATCCCTTTTTGCATATCTAATCCATTTTTAGAAGTTTCGGGTTATGGATGTTGAATTTTCATCATAAGTAGTCATTACACTTTTGTCTTACAAAATTTGATTGCTTGTCTTCTACTGCGTTGTGCTTTTTTTAAAATGAATGATGGAGACTCTGAATAATGTTCAAGTTTTTTACACAATTCTTTCTACCAGTTTATGAAATGCTTTTTTTGCCCTCTGTACATATTCTTGCTTTCAAGTAAAGTAGATATTTCCATAAAACATATGATATAGAAAAAGAAGAAGAAACAGAGTACTCAAAGAACAACCTCCCAATAAGAAAGGATAAAGAAAAGAGTTGTCTCTCTAAATTCTCTTGAAACCAAAAGCCCATAAAAATGTCCAAACTCAAACTTTATCCCACAGAAGACTCACCTCCTACCCTGATTAAAAATTCAACTCTGCTCCAATAGGATGAACCTAAACTTTTGCCATCAAAAACAATTTCACTAAACTGAATCATTTTTGCCCTCAGTCAAAAACACTATGTTTTTCTTTTGAGTAATGCAGTTTTTTATGAAATGCTAGTGATATGTTTATGATTTCTTTCTCTTTTTTTTTTTTTTTCCCCCTCAAATGCATTTATGGTTTTAGTTCTCTAATACAAACCCTGAAAGTTATTAAAATGGAAATGTTGAGTTCTTGGACTATATTTAGTTTTTGATTCCGACCCTTTATCTGGATTTTCGTGTTTGATAACAGGACAATATAAATTATTATTCCATAGTGAAACAATACCTACTACTCTTGCTGGAAGGAAAAGTTTAAAAACATAAATAAATAAAAAGATCTAAATTATAAAACCATTGTAATAGATGTTATTGTAAAAGTTATTTTATGTTATTTGTTGTAAAGATTTTTAAAATTTTTTATATATTGATTTGGATTTAATTTGATCATTTGATTTGCAACTAATGATTTGATTTTTTTTTTTAAAATAGGAAACAAATAAAATTTTAATGAAGAAAAAAGAGAGAAAATGATTACAAAAGTGAACCAGAGGTCTTCAGACTAAAAACTTATCTACTGTGAGGGAACCCAAAAACCACACGATTAATTCTTTTTATCCAGTGCACTCCCCATAAACAAGAGATAGAATAAGAAAGGAAAAACCCTGAAACAACAAACTAACCCCATGATTTGATTTACTAAGCTTTTTTGCAAATCATGCTACATATATGGAGTTAACATACTAGAGAGGCACTGTAATCTTAACATTATGTTGTTGACACTATGAACTATGAATATAGTTCATAATGTCAATGCAGAAGAAAAAAATTGCTATTAATGAAAAATATGGCATGCCTAGTGTTGAATTCTAAGTGTTGAAATTCTTTTTCTCTAGCTTTTACTTCGTAGTGGACATTTTGTTGGCCTAGGGGTAAATATAAAAGAATATTGCCTTCATTTTTAAAAGACAATGCTTGAGAAAACATAGCCAAATAGCTGATTTTTAATTGACAGAATTTGATTTACCAAATGCTGACATTGCAAATTTATCTTAATCACTTATTTGCCTGCACATGCTTCCTCTTTGAGACAAGCCACCCATTTGATATTGCAAAGCGGATGCCATATTGGGTATTCACTTTATATCTGTTTGTCTTCTATAATTTCCAATATCATATTTATATAGATATTTAAGAGTATCACATAATAGCTTTCATTTTCATTTTTTTTTCTTGGCAATTTTTTGCATCAGGTTCGCAACTACACTCCACTTCCATCAGTCAACAACAGCATTAAGGTTAGGAGTACTACCATTATGATTTTCGCTCCATTGGACTTCTGCCCGTCAAATTGATCTGCAATTTCCTGAAATTCCCTGATTTACCAGTACAAATATCTGATACTAATTCCATTGAAGTTGTGTGCATTTCATATCTTCATCATTGGAACTTGCATGTTCCTGTGTGTCAAATGCATGGCTTGTATCTGTTGTACTTCTCGAATGTGTTGTCTCTGTCCCCTTGATTTGCTTTACAAAACAAATATCATAGGCTTTGATTTGGTCTTGTTTCCACCAGTTGTTATGGCTACATAGAGGCACTCTAACCATAACGTTTGGCTAAAAGATTACCCAAAAGCCAAATTAATGCCTGTGATGTTTGTGGTGTTAATTTAATTGCAAATCATGGAGAGGCCTGCATGTATATATTTGATTGTTCTCCTTGGTAAATTGATGATTTGATGCATATGCTTAATAATGAAAATGACTGCCTAACACTTTTCATATTTAACCTTATATTGTAATTGATATTTATTGTAGATGGAAGTTGGAATTGAGGATTGTCTACACATTGAGTTTGAATACAGTAAAAGCAAGTAAGTCCAGATGAACTCTCATGCTGAAAAGTTAATATGATGTGAAACCATCATAGAGCATTTTACATTAAGTTCGATATATGACTTGTTACTGTGGTGTAAAACACTTAGGTACCATATGAAGGATGTCATTGTTGGCAAAATATACTTTCTTCTTGTGAGAATCAAGATTAAAAACATGGAGCTTGAAATCAGGCGGCGAGAGTCAACTGGTTCTGGCCCTAATACATATGTTGAAACTGAAACCCTTGCAAAATTTGAGTTGATGGATGGTACCCCAGTCAGAGGTACAAAGTCTTAGTATTCTTGCTTTTCTAGTACATACCATGTGATATTATTTGTGTTTCAGAAATTGACAGTTGCAGTCCAAGAGAGAAAACATCCTAGATGATTGTTTCTAATCGGAAACTTTTTTACAATCATGTTTTTGAAATATACTTGCCATGGTTGAGACTTGTTGGTAGGGTCTGTGTTGATTACGCAGTTCATACTTTTACGTTGTAGAGCTTTCTATGAGTAACTATTGCTTGCAAGAGTCGAGCGTTTATTTAACTGGTCCCATCTCAGCATTTATTGTAGATATTTATGTTACAAATAGAAAAAAGATACTGTTAAAGATCGGGTTGTATGTGTCCATTGGGTTCATTTAGTTTTACCTATATGATGAGGGGTCATCTTAAGGGAATATTCTCGCTTATGCAACCGCTAATGCTCTTACAGGAGAATCAATTCCAGTTAGGCTGTTTCTAAGTCCATATGAGCTGACACCAACATATCGCAACATCAACAACAAGTTCAGTGTGAAGTATTATTTGAATCTTGTTCTTGTAGATGAAGAGGATCGCCGATATTTCAAGCAGCAAGAAATCACAATTTACAGGCTTCTTGAAACTTCTTGAGCTTAGAGCAGTACAAACATTGGCTTTATGTACCAGAACTTTTGGTTGTTTCTTGTTTTGATTTATGGGAAGATTACCTCTTGGGGAGATATTTCTTCAATCTGCTAATTGGCTGAATGGTGGCTATGGCTGGCATTTTCTTGATGAAAAGAGAGGCCTTTTTAGGTTATTTCAGCCTGACATTGTATTTGCTGCTTTGTTGTTTGGATATGAGCAAGATCGCGTTGCTATTATACATCAGTCTGTCTCTCCTTCCAACTGTTTAGGTAAAATTTGTTGGGTTGGTACCAAAAATTTGGAGGTTGGTTTATTTTTCTGTATTATTAAAAATAAATAAAGATATGGTTAGAAATTCTAACTTAATGTTGGATATGAATTCATCTTATGCCTCTCTCTTGTGCTAAGAAATGGTCACTTATTCTGTGTCAAATTATCGGATTTGGTTACAATATATTGGGTATATTGTTATATTTAATTTTTTTGCAACATAAAATTTGAAATATCCTAAAAACAAATTGGAAACTCTAATACAAAATTTAAAACAAATAACATAAAAATTAAAATATTAAAAAATAAAACACTAAAGTAGGAAATTTGAAATAAAATATGCAAAATTTAAAACATATAACATAAAAAGATGAACATAAAAAGAGTGAATGTAATATAATACATTAAAGCGAATGTAATGATACATCAAATTATTGTAGTCAAATTTCTAAACTATCATATTGTAGTCAACATCTAAACTATTATATTTGTAGTCAATTCCCAAACTATCATCATGGTGTTAATAGACGAATATTACTATAAGAAATATTCCTCTCCATTATGAGAATTTTACAAATAAAAGCTACAGTTCAGGAATTTTACTGCTAAAAGCTGTATCAAATTGAGCCTGAATGCAGTTACAACAATTAGCAGCATCTGATGCAGTCTCTAGAACGACCTGTTATTTTTGAGTAGTCATCGATTCCTAATCCTAAAGCTATAATAAGACTTGTGCTACACCCCACAAATATTCTCTTAATTTATTTTTTCTAAATCAGTGATTTAATTTTTAAAAATACATATATTTAAATATCATAGATAACCTTAATGAACTCCTATTCCTTATTTATACAACGAGATTTAGTATTGCAAAGAAGTGATTACTCCAAACTAAATATTGCACATCAACACAAAATCAAACAAGAGATAACATCAATTTGATTTTTAATGTAATTTCAAAGCCAATTAACCAACAGCAATGTATGCCATATATTATATACACTGATTATTATTGTCAGAGAATATTGTAATCAAAAGCTCATAATAGTGTGAAAGGTACAGTGAAAATGAATGCCTCTAAAAGCAATCCCTGAACTCCGAATGTAATTTGTCTCACTTCTTTGATTTTGATTTAAATATATTCTCTTTGTAGTACTTGAGTTCCATGATGCTTTCTTTGATATCATCCAGAGCTCTATGTTTATTTTCTTTTGTGGGAGCTTTCCTGTGATCTGTAAAAATGATTATCATTGATTAACAAAATATCTTTAGTATGTCTATGAAGTATGAAAGGTAATTCAGAACTGAAACAATAGAAAGTGGGCAACTTTCTAAATGATCCTACCTACATACATAGAAGATATAGCGCATCTAGTTACATCTTAGGAATTGGCTTAACAGACCTAAGGAAATGTTTGGTATTGTTGTGCTTCTACTTCACTTTGAAAGCACAACAATTAAAGTGTTTGATAGTACTAACTTTCAGTGGACATCTGGTGATTCGATTCCACAGTATATGTAGCTTAAAAGCCACAGCTCCTCCATTATGCTTTCTAAAAACATACAACTTTTAGAATTCAGATTTTAATATGAGATATTTACCATGAGGAAACCAGCGAATACATAAAGCCTTGATACTGCTAACGTCGACAAGTACATGAGAGAAAAGACTAGCTAAATCGGGCATGAATTTCTGCAAAACTGAAACTGGTTAGGAGGATTAATAGAGCATCTGAATTGATGGAAGTCAATTACAAGAAGATAACAAGGCCAAGGCTTATTCAAAATAGGAAAGTGAGCCAAAATTAGCAAGAAACTAATGCTACGAATAACCCCTAGTTACCTTATTTTAACACCTATATTAACATGTTTAAAATTACAAATTATTATAAATGAGAAAAGGGGACAAAATTAAATACCAAACTACACTTGCTACAGCGTAAACATGGCAGTATGGCACTGCTGGAAACAAATAGCAATTTTTCCATTTCACCCTCTATATGGCCTTTTTTCACATTTGTTTTCATGCTTTCTTCTTCTTCCCTTTTTTTTGGGTGGGTGTCTTAGCAAAGAACAAAAATTAACCCTAAGCCAATAGGGACTTGATCTGCAACATTATGTAAAGTTTGCATGCACTGCATGTTTGCATGAAAACCCCAAAAAATGAAAATCCAAATTACTATAATTTGTGAATTATATAGAAATTAGCAACAAAATCATTCTCCACCATACATAAAAAATCAGTGGTTTTTAAAATCTATGAAGAATTTGATTTCTATGTAACTATATAGCTCATAAAAGTAAGATTACAACGATAATTCTTTGAAACAGAGTGAATATTTAACAGGATATAGAGGATAACATTGTGGTATATTACCTTTAAGAATATAAAGTCCACATACACTGAATTCCCCGCTAGAAGAGGATGGTATGTACCAACATTTCTCTTGACAAATTCTACAACCTGCACCGTTGAAGCACATGCTCAAATGTATCTTAAAGGAACAAAAAGAAAAATGAGCATTCAACAAGGACTTATGATTTGAAATTTATAATGCCTCAATAAAATATAAATTCAAACATATATAGCTAGACTCTTGATAAAATCAAAATGACAGTGAAAAGGAAACCGATTATTAATTTCCTTAATAGGAAACAAAGAAAATATGCAACCCATATAAACAATAGATCATATTACGTGACATGAATACATAATTAAAATAAGGTCATTGCAATTTGCAAAACGAAGGACCCAACAAGATTTTACCATATGTAATACATATTAGCCTAAAAGAAAAACAAATTAGACATAAAAAAAAAAGTATCGCAAAAAACTGAAGGAAATTCTTCCTTTCAGGATATTCCAAGGAACCTTCTCTAATGATCTCAATTATTATCCATCGACTTACTAAACCTTATAAAGCACTCACTTTTCCATAGCTCATTGAATTTTTGAAAGACATCTCTTGTCAAAACTCAAAAAATAATATAGGTATCAGATATCAAACTCTAGAGGGGGCAGGGGGGCTTAGTTTTGAAATGCCATAAATGAAATCAAATTAACTTCACTCTAAGAAGTTGCGTTTTATTTCCTAGAATTTTAACCCTCAATTTATTAGAAAGATAATATAAATAACAGTAGATCAGGTCATCTCTTCTTTACATTGATCACCTTCTTTTGACAAGTGAAACAAGGGGTAAAAAATGATCAGATGTTATAGTTTTCCAACTTAAAGTGTACTTTTACATTTAATGGTAAGACCACAAATAACTTCTACACAACTTGAAAAAAGTAAAAAATGACACAGCATAGCAATGAAACTAAGGCTTATGGCCAACCACTCAACAGTGTTATCACAAACCTGCTTTTCAGCTTCTCCTTCACTGAGGGTACTATGAAGCACCTTTTTTGTCAATCCTGCAGTATTTTTGAATCGTTTGTCATACTCTTCAAAAAAATGTTATAATAATGAAGCAACGTGAAAACAATAATTGAAGATATCCTTTCAAATCATTTGTGTCAAGATCCTTACCACTGGCTTCGTGATGATTTTGACACCATTCACCCATCCTATCTAAACACTCTTTACTTTGATGGATAACCAAATCAGGACCCTAAAACAATGAAGATTTACATTAAAAGTTAGGAATATCACATGAGACGATGCTTGTTAGTCAAATTTAGTCCATTTGACACTTTATATGCAAATAAAAGAGCATAAACGAAAAACATATAACCACTTCTTTACATATTATGCTACATGGAACTCACTTTTTCTTTATGAGATGCAGTCTACACAAACAAAATTCATAATGAGATTAAAGCAAGTGACGGGCTATAAAAGCCCAAAAGGAGAACTTCATGTTCCACAACATGGAAATTTCCTTACAATTAAAATGAACATCGGTGTCAATAATTCATAATGGCACCTCATCATTATAAAATAATAAATGCTATAATCTTCTGAGTTCTGACAATGTATTCCACACACCGTAAGCATGTATTAGTGTCAATATGATATGCAAATTAGTTCAACATGAAATGCTTGTGATGACATCATACGTATTTTCCTACATGGTAGAAGTACGATTATCTTCTTGGACTAACCATTGGACTTCTTTCCCCTGAAGCTTTCAAATAGCACACAATAATATACATTACAAAGGTGCAATGTGTATAATATTGCTAAAAAAGAGTTAGAGAGCAACCACTTACTGCCAAAACATCTATAATATTTAAGATAAATAAAAAGATTAAAGAGAAGAACACAATGAAAATAAAATGAAAATACAAAACTAGGTCAGTGAATAGGCGTGAAACCCACTACCAACTAGAATAAATACCTCCACCGATGTTGTCAAATTTCCATCTGTAATTATACAAGCAATCTCCAGTATTCGATCAACTTCAATATTCAAACCTGCATAACAACAGAAAAATGAGATAACACAGTCTATCTTTCTACATGTCCTAATATCTAGTCCCCATAGGCCACCTGGATCGTCTGAGTATTGTAATAACAGGTAATACATAGACTTGCTAATGGAAGAATCTTATCAATCAGACTGATGCTGTTGAGTATGGAAAACAATACAAGAGACATTCTGAGATTATATCAAATATAATCAATTTAGGATATGTTTGGGATTGAGGTACAACTATTAAGTATAAGCAGGAGGGTGACAGTTAAACTTTAGTTGTCAAGTAAAAGTGGGTGTTTACCAAACACTTTAGCTGACGTGCTCTCAAAGTTAAGTGGAAGCACGGCAGTCCCAAGCATACCCTTAGCTGGGAGCAAACCAGTACATAAATGGGGACAAATGAAATGCAGTGTGAATCTTGAGGGTGTTAGGCAAAAGCTATTTAGATATTAATCCAGCATACTGTGTAGTCACCGATCACTCGCGAAGAAGGAAAACGAACTAACAAGAATACAAATAAGTCATAACCTAAAAGGCAAAGCAAATGAATTTCTACAAATACTTAAGACCAATAGCCACAAAAACAATGATTAAATAACATATGTGTTTACCAGTCATTTCCAAGTCAATCCACACAAGTGGCATTTTGTACTCCGATTCCGAAGGAGTCTTAGAAGTTGGTTGATTTTCAGCGGACCCATTCGCTTTATTTTTGCTCCCAACTGTCTCAAACAAACATATCATCAACAGTTACAGCAACGAAACAACAATTAGCAAACGATTCACTCGAAAAACACAACACAAAGTCTTCAGACAGGCAAAAAATTGTCCATTTAATAAACTAATTCACATTTCAAAGGGGCTAAATTACACCAATATTAACACTACTGCGTTTCCCAAACCTGAATTGCGTGAAGAAGAAGAAGAAGCAGAGGGCGGTGTGACTTGATTATCGTCAGCGTCGAGCTCTAACACAGAGAATGTATTTGCAAGGTGATCCATGTATAAGTCTTGAGTTCAGTTTAAACCTAGTTCTTCCGTTCTTATTTAGAGCTGCGTTACTGTTAGGAGTTCACACGGTGAAGTAAAGCATTTTCAAACTATCAACTTCTGAAGTAAGTTGGACATTGAACTAAATGCGTGGTTGTTTATGGTGTTTTATTGGGTATTTTTTTTTTTAATTAAAATGGTCCAATTTTATAGCTATTTACATTTATGACACGAGTTTCAAAAATTTTATATTTGAGATTAAGAGTTTAATATTTAAACAAAATTACCCCTAACTCTTTATTTTGTATTTCTATCAAACACACAAGCATACCAGGTATGATAAATCTTATTTTATATTATCATTCCATTGATTTAGGTTTTGCTAATGCATATAAAACCTCTATAAATGAATTTAAGTCAATTTTTATTCACGATTTATTCATTTTAAATGTAATTTGATAAATTTTTAGATAAAATTTATTATAAAGTTCGCAAAGATTGTGATTGTCACATACTGAAAATCGCTATCGTAATAGCATAGAGGTAGGGATATTCTAAACTTATAAGTCTAAGTTAAAACACGAATATATGAACTTGTAATACAGATAAATACAAATTATATGAATGAACTTATAAAAATATACTAAGGGCTTCATGCCTATCAACATCATGCCAAACATATACTATGATACTCATATATAAAAGAGTATACGCACACATATTAATATGTATAAAAATATACAAAAATCACACCCATAATGTGTATACATTATTAGATGTCATGCCCAATGTTTAAAACAAATAAAAATATTAACTGTCAGGTAATTGAATGCAGAACCTAAAAT
>JAXCLQ010000005.1:776373-788221 GCA_035584115.1 Cedrela odorata | reverse complement strand
CTATGTGAAAAGAATAATATTTCAAAAAAATAAATTATTACATGCAAATTGATGTGACATAAATGAATTAATCAAATAAACTAAAAAAATTAACCTAATTAATAATTATAAATAATATGAAATAATGTAAATTATTTCTATTTGTAATTTTGTAAAACTACAGGGATTCAGACATTATTATCCATAAACAGTAGATAAAACAATGGGAAAGGGTAGAACGGTAAAAGCAAGAAGGGAATTTTTACGTGCAGCCGATGAGAGAGAATCAGATGCTCAGCTATCAAATGGTCCACATCCACATCTTTCTCTCTCTCTCTGTAGATTTATTATATAACTAGCAAACATCTCTTCATTTTCCACAAACCAGTTACGACAGCTTTAGACACGTAAAACCAACACACACAGATCTCTTCTTCTCAACGGAAAAATGGCCGATCAGCTCACAGATGACCAGATCTCTGAATTTAAGGAAGCCTTCAGCCTCTTCGACAAGGACGGCGATGGTTTCTCCTTAGATCTACTTTCTTTTTATTTGTGTATTTTTATCATTGATTATTATTGCTCGATCTAGGGTTTCGATCATGTAGCCTTTCGTGTTTTGAATCTTTTTGTTTCCGTTTGATCTTCTCAGTTATGTTAGATCGTCAATTGCTGGATTAGATCGAGTGGTGAACTTTGATCTGTTTCTTTTGTGATGTGTTTGCGGTAATATTGTGTATGCTATGGTTTTCTAGTTGCGGAAAGCCAATTTACCCAGCGGGGTTGACTAGGTGTGGCATTTAGAAAATGAAAATTTGTTAAACAATGTGCATTGGTTGTGGAAGAACCGTTTGCTGTACTTTGTGTTTTGCTTGGTTTCTAGAGGATCTTGCATGGTTTAATAGGAGGCTGAACATTTAGAATTGCTTGTGATGATCATTTGAGATCAACAAGTGAATATGAAATTTTATCTTGCATTTAGTTTATACTTTTTCAGTGTGTATTCAGCTTCGGTGATGCGACAGCAAAATATGTGATTTGGGCTGATTTCATCTTTTCCTTTTCCAGTTGACTCCCATTAATTTTTGTCTTTTTTATGATGCATGAGTTATTAAGTCGCATTCGATGGATTCTTGTTCCATACGGAAAATATGCCTCAATGGTAACAGTTTAGTATTATCGTATAATGTGGTGTGGTGATGCATATTTGACATGATAATTGTGAGGACTCTAGTTTTTTGTTGAAATCTTTACCCATTGGGTAGTACTGTTGAAAGTTCATTTTATTCTGGTGTTATGCTCTCCATACATATTGATGCACTTTTTGATGTTGCTGCTTTCTTGTCCAGTTTTTGCAAGTATGTTGTTTGGTAATGATTATGATGTTATATATGTATTAATTAATCTTCTTTTTATTTTTAAGAAAAGTAGGACTCTTATGCAAAAATAAAATTGGAGAAGAAAAGAAAGTAATTAAATAGAAAATGCAAGAGCTGGAAAATAAGTCCTGTTGTTAATGTGATATGGGAGGAATCTTCTTTACTCTTACATTTGTGTTTGAATTAAATATGTATAACAACTGCATATTGTATTATAGTTATTTACGAATTTTTCTACAGGCTGTATTACTACAAAGGAGCTTGGAACTGTCATGAGGTCACTTGGGCAGAACCCAACTGAAGCTGAACTCCAGGACATGATTAACGAAGTTGATGCTGACGGGAATGGTACAATTGATTTCCCTGAGTTCCTTAATCTGATGGCTCGCAAGATGAAAGACACTGATTCAGAGGAGGAGCTAAAGGAGGCTTTCCGGGTTTTCGACAAGGATCAGAATGGATTCATTTCTGCTGCTGAGCTCCGCCATGTGATGACAAATCTTGGTGAGAAGCTGACTGACGAGGAAGTTGATGAGATGATTCGGGAGGCTGATGTGGATGGTGATGGCCAGATCAACTATGAGGAGTTTGTCAAAGTCATGATGGCCAAGTGAGGACCTCTCAACCATGACTATAAATATCAAAAAGACTAAAAAAATGAAACAGGGAACAGGGCAGATAAGTTTGATGAGATTTCTAATTCCCAGTAGGACATCTTCATTTGGGTGTTATTAGCTTTGGTTGAGTGGCTCTCTGTTTTCATGTCTGCATTGTTTTGTCGCACTGTTTCTTAGTATGCTACTTGTTTGATCTTTCCTTGTCCAGTAGTTTGGATTGTTAGTGTCTATCTTTTATGGTTGGCATTTTCTTTCTATCTTTGGCATTATAAACCTAGAACAATTGGAAGAATTCATTGTTTTTTTTTTTTTTGGCTTAATGAGTGACTAATTTTGTTGATATTCTATTACTTTTTTCATTTTTTTATTGTATGAATGTATTTGTTGATCAACTCTTCAGTTTCCTGGTCTTTGAACTGGAAGCTTTTCTGGCCAGTTGATGCACAGTGGCCTTTTGTTGTTTCATTGAGTACTTGAGTGGCAAAAATCATGGTATAAATTATGTTGATTTTCTATTTTAGAGTATGAAGCCGTAAATGGGGGGACTTGGCAGATATAGCAGCTGAATTATTTTTGTTTTGCGCTGAAATGAGACCAATAAAGTAAGTGGATCTACCATGCTCGGTTGGTACAAGTCGGTAATTGTCTCTTCCCGTTGGTGTTTACACATTTTCAGGCTTTCCAAAATTTGGGAACCTCCTGTTAGGTCATAGGTGGATTAGACTGTCCATTTTACCCTAGTTGCACCTTGGTTTGAGATTGTGAAGCTATGCTATGCTGATTTTCAAATGAGATTTTTTTAAAAAATTTTAATTCTGTTGGATTTTGAAATTTTCTCATAGATTTTAAAATGAGTATCCTTTTTTCGCTCCAAATTTTTATTGGCAGAGAAGATAAGAGAGCCTCATTGAAAAAAGCTTGATTCCTACCATTTTCTTTTTGCATTTAAAGCCATTTGTGCCGTCTGGCGAGATGCCAAATCTTTGATTTCTTTCTACTTTCTAGGGAGTATTGTTGGGCATCCTTGCATAATAAGCAAACCTTTAATTTTGTCGGGGAAATGGGAATATATTATGCTTTCTTATTTCTACATCTTTAACCACTTGTGTTGCCTCCAAATCAAAACAAAATCTTGCTTTCAGAAAATTCGTCGGTTTCTTTAGCGAATCCAATATAAAAGCCAATATTCTCTAATTATCGGATCTTGACCCTTCCAATATATTATCAAATTATTTTGAGTACAGCTACTCGTACAAACTTATTATTATTTTTTAATTTATTTATTTTTATTGAATTTACATTTACATTTTTTCTTGTTTAATATTATTCTTTTGTCTCCTATATTCATACTAATAATTAAAAAGAAAACATATTAGTTAAATAAATATAAGCTTTAATTTTAATATTTATAATTTATATATATATAATACTCTGTTAAATATATTTTCATTCACAGAAAAGAAAATTCACGACAAACTTTCTACAGATAATTGGAAAATAAAATTGTTTTCTATCTCAAAGAATGAACCCAATAATCATGTTAAGAATTTTTATTTATTTTTTTAATGGGGAGTTTCATAATTTGATAAAAATACAATACAATTTATTCATTATTAATTTAATATTTTCTAAGATATTTTATATATTTAAAAATAATCACACTTATTTAATGTGACAGACGATGCGACTATTACTAATATATTTCAGAAGGTGTCCTTATAAATGATTCAATAGTGTCAGGTTATTAATCATATTCAATTAATTTGTTTATTAAGGTTATAGCAAATAATAGTAAATAATTAGAGTCAGTCAAGGAAGTCTAATAATATCAATGTTAATATAAATTGATTGACTACTTGAATTACAGAAGGAAGCAAAGGATGGCTGAAGAGAAGCCAAGTATCAGAGACAGGAAAGCAGCACGCAAAGTTAACAGGGAAAAGAAATTTAACGGAGAAAAGAAACGCCAGTGTTCAATTCTCTAACTATTTTAATCAAATCATACTTTCGGCTACCATCTTTATCTCATCGAGTTGTAGGTGTACGTGGTAGGGGAATAAACTTTTATGATGTTGGCAGTGAAAACGAAAAAAGGGTTTGTAATAATACTATTAATCATCATAGAAATGCAACCTTCAAGCCAATCTCTATCGTCTCTCATTGTATAGCAGCTGAACATATCACAGTTTTATAGAGTAGATTATTATAAACAGTTTGTGCCTGAAGATGCAAGAGTTGATCAAGTTGTATGGCACTACTAGAGAAGATGACAGCACGTTGTGACTATTTATATGTATTGTTCACGAACAAGACATTGCAAGTACTGTTCATGGATTTTATCATTTTGCGTCAAAGTATAAATAGTCATGTGGGTGCAAAATTGTCCGAAAATAATAAATGTAATTATTTTAATACACTTATAGATCATATGCTGCCAAGAGGATGCAGATTTTTAGTCTAAAGTCAAAATTTTATTCAGAAGAGCAATTGTCAACACTCTCCCAACCTTCTTCAACGTTAGAAAAAGAAAAATCATGGATCATTGCTCAGGAGCATCCCACCATGCTATTGTGAGATGTAAATTAGCTAGAAAGATTTGGAAACTTCCTTCACTTTTTTTTTTTTTTAACTCTTTGTAGGTAGATTCTACAAGGGATTTTTCATGCCTAGCTATGAATTTGGCAACAGTTCTTAATAAACCAGAATTCAAGTTCTTCGTTGTTCAATCATCCAGTGCAAAACCAATCCCCAAATCCTGAAGCACCTAGGTATAAAGTTAATCTGAATGCAGCAAACAACGTTTTTGCAAGTGTAACAGCCCTGGGTGCTATCATTAGGAATGTTGAGAATACTGTTATGGCTTCTTCAGTGGCCAAGAAGTCCTTCTCAGGTGATGTTGAATTTGCCGTGGCTTTGGCACTTTTGGAAGGAATCAAGCTCCCTAAGAATCCTGGTCTTTATCTTCTACTAATTAGTCTAATGTACAGAATGCGATTAATCCCATTCTTGGAAATCCTGGTTAATTTCAAAGACAAGGGAGATATGCTCTAATGGTGATGCTTCTGTTTTTCAAGTACAATATGGCCAAATCACTTGGCTAAAGGAAGCTGCTCTGGAGCTTAATCAAATCTTGTACCATCACAAAGACAAATGAAGTAACATTCAGAATATTACCCCTTATAAAGATGAAATGCCTAGCCAGCTCTTAAATTTTTTTTTTTGTAGCCCTCTAAATAAAAAAAGACAATGCATTTTACATGATTAATCACCTTATTATTATTTATTGATTTTTAAAAAGATAGACACACAGCTAGAAACCATCATTTCAAAAACACCCAAACAAACCCCTCCATTAATGGATTCTGCTCAATTAGACGGACAAAAGGGCATTGTGGTACAATCACTGGCTCTTTAAAATTCAAGTATGTTACGAGTCACACAATCTGCTGGATCTATATACTTAATGTTTTGTGTCCTTGTTCTTGCTTAACTCAAGAAAGTTCATATATTCACAAAAATAAAAAAAAAACCAACAAAGCACCCACAATATTCAGTCAGGATGGTACAATAGCTCTATAAGTTAATTTCTCGTTCACAAAGTCATCAACTAAAGCCAGGAAAAACCCTGTAGAATTTCATATTCCAGAATACAAATTAACCTACATGATGAAATTATAATTGAAAACATATACAGTTGAATGTGGCTCATGGGAGACTTATTTTATGTACTTCTGGTGCTAGAGTGCTATCATATATTAGTTTTAGCAATGCTTGTTAAGTCCTGTTTAAGTTTGATTAAGAGTAAAGAGCCAAACTAAAGTTTCCAAAATGGCTGAAATGATCTGTATCATTGTCCATACCTAGACCAATATACAATTTCATAAGCATTAAAATTTTGTTTAATGGTCCTTCCCAAGCATAAATTGCCTAAAATTACTCGTCATTTTCTTTTCCTATTTTAATATTGTGCAACTAGAAAAAATAAAATCAGCAATTGTTTATTGTAAACCATTTGTTATCATGCTGAAATAAGAACCATCTTTTCCTTCTTTTCCTCAAGCGACAATGATTTGGAAAGGCATAAAAACCTAGTTAAGTCCAGGTTTTCTCTTGGTCTATAGCACATGGTAGGGTTAAAACTTGTAATAGAATGTAGGCAAAAAGGCATATTACTAGGTTGTTTCCTTATTGGTCTATCATGTATACGAAAGATTCAGCAAATATAGACCTTTTCTTCACCGTCCTATTGCTCTGGGAGTGTGGCATTTTCTTTTCAGAGAATCCAGATTAGTGTGAATAGAATCTTCTTCATGTACTTATTGATTTTCGGAGAAGGGCAAAAAGCTCTGATCTAATGGAGATGTGTTGCCTCTGTTTCGGTCATTTGGCTGAAAAGGCCATGACAATTTTTTAATGATAGTGTTGGGGCGGCAACTGAATTTTTATGGCATAGAGGTTATGAGTGTCAATTACTAAGGAGTTTTGAGATATTCTTTTTAGCTTTCTTCTAAAATGATTACAAAGTTGTTGTCTATGAATAACAAGATAACTCCTATAAAAGGTCATGCATGTTTAAGGTTCTTGAACTCTGCGGAATGCATTTCGGCTATTTTGTAACTTTCATCTTTACTTTTAATATAATTTCAGTCTGTATCTTAATAAAATCTTCCAAGGCAACTCTTACTTTAATATTCATTCAGCACCTCAGGAAATGGACTAAACAATCTAATACAAAAGCAACAAATGCAAGCTCAGATTCCTTGCTCAGTCGAGCAAAACAAACATGTCTTTAATACCCTAAGATTTCATTGATGTTGTAGACAGTGCATATATACTACTCAGAAGAATGAAGATTAACGACTAATTTAGTGTCCTGTCTTTTTTTTTTCCTTTAACAATACAATTTGAACTAATAAAAGAAGCAAACTTAAAGCAAGAAAAATAAGAAGATATGTTAATTAATCAGATTAAAAATACAAATTTCGCGACAAAATGTCTTACCTAGCGCCCAAAATACGGACCAGTACCAGTTTGCGGTCTAGCTGCAGCTCCTGTTACAGATGATGAAGGCTGACCGAATTGGTAACTTGGATAAACTCCCAGCCCCTGCAAAGGAGCAGCCTGAGAACCATAACCACCCATCACATTCGGACTTACACTACTGATACCCGGTTGCACACCAAACCCTGGAATAGCCGCATTTCCAACACTGTTCACAGGCTGAGAAACCCCACCAGCATAAGGACCTGTTGCCACACCCAACATCGGATTCAAAACCCCCAAAGCAGCTGGATTCTGTCCCAAGAAAATTGGACCAGGATTTAACCCCAGTGCTAAACCCGGTATTACCATTGCATTGGCACCAGTATCAACGGGTGTCTGTCCTCTGGGAGTCTGTCCGGTTGCAGCATTATTATTATTCTTAGCACTGCGGCCTATCGAGCACTGTAACTTTACACCATCAAACACTTTGAAAGGCTCCTCCAAAGCCTTCTTTATTCCATCCAATGTCCTGTATATAATTATCGCAAATCCCCTGAATTTTCCTGTCACTTTATCAAACCCTAATGGCCCATCCTCAATCTCCCCAAACTTCGCAAAGAAAGCCCTCAGCTTCTCTGGCCTAATCTGCGGTCCCACATTCGCTACGTACAACTTTCGAGCACTCACGTCAGAACAATGCTGCTGCTGGTACTGGTTCTGGTTCTCATTCTGATTCTGAATAGGCCTGGTAGATGCCAACTGGCAAGCAGCAAACCGATTTCCGATCTTCTTTTGCGGCTGTTTCAAGGCCTTGCGCGCGGCTGTTCGATTCTGGAAGAGGACGAACCCATAACCCTTAGACCGGCCGGTGGTTTTATCCGTTATGACATTGCATTCTTCGATGACGCCAAAGGGTTTGAAAGCAGCTATTAGGGTTTCGTTCGTACAGTCCCATCCAAGGCTGTGAACGAAGATCTTGCGATGAACAGGGTCAGACTCCGCGACGGAAACGATTCCGGCGGTGATTGCAGGGCTAGATTGAGCAGCCTCTTTCAAAATTGTAAGCAGCTGTTCCTTGCTAAAGGGTTCTAGAAGTTCCTTTATATTCTCCAGCTTCGAATCTTCATTTTCTTCTTCTTCTTCCTCTTCTTCTGATGATTCCGATGATTCATTTTCTTCTTTTTCTTCTTCTACTTCAACTTCTTCATCTGATTCTTCTTCCGATTCTGATTCTTCGTCGTCATCGTCGGAGGAGGATAATAATGACTTTTGAATTTTGGGTTTGGGTTTCGACTCTTCTTTGGCAACAGATTTTCGCTTCTTCGCCATTTTGATTGATTCAAACACAAGGGTTCAGGGTTTTTGCCTCTCTTGCAGGGACAGGTTAGGGTTCGGCGACGGCTATGAGTTGCTTGGGAAATTTGGTGAATTTTTATTTTTTGCTATAATGAAATAGACGAATAACGGATAGCCCCCTATTTTTTTAAAAAATAATAAATAAAGATAAATTTGATCGTTTCTAACAGATAGATCTCTAGCGTAGGTTTAGTTATTATTTCATAAAAAAAACCTATCCTTTTGCAAATGATTAAAAAAAATGATATATCCTTATTAGTTATTTCAAAATTTAAGAATTTATTTATTAATATTTATCATGAAAATTAACAATGAAAATTTGATCAAATGTACACTTTAATTCTACTATTATTTTAAAAATACTCAAACTTCGATTAATTAATCGTTGAATTTAGATAAAATAAGATAATTTGATTAAGATAGTATTATAATAATTATAAAAAAAAATGAACTTCAAATATAATAATATTTTTTTGATAAATTTTAAATCATTTTTATTTCTTTTTTTTCCAACGCACATCATGTCTTATTTTCTACGGTTAAAATCAAATAGTTCATAGATAAAATAATAATGGTTCAATATCAAAATAATGAATAAATAAAAATATATGATATGGTCATAAAAATACAAAATTATTGTTAAAATGCATGGCATAATTTTAAAATTTTATGTTAACATATTAATCTAACTATTAATTTTCATCTATGTTAACATATTAATGGTGTTTAAGTTATGTTTCATAGATATAATAAAAATTAAGAGGACCGGAGAATGAAAATGAGAGTGAAATTAGAAATAGAAAAATAAAAATTATTTTATTCTACAATTTAAAATTTAAAATATTTTCTTCTTTTCACGTTCATCTTCTGTATTGTAGAGGTAAAAATATATTTAATCCATCAACTATAGTTAGCAATTTACTTCATTAATAAAAATAGGGGTGTGTTGTTAATTTATGAAAAATTTAAGGAGTGATATGAGATTTGTCAAAACAAATGGGGCATATTAAAATTAACCATATTGATTTAAGCAATAATATGTACATATTTAATTTTCATTCATGTTGTCTAAAACAAAAAAAAACAAATGACCCACTTTAAACATGTGTTGGATTATTTTTAATCGGTGGACTTCACTCTTTGCTGTACTGATTAATTATACTTTGCTGTATTTGTGAAAGATAAACCTATAACAAGTGTTATACATACATATATCATACTATTATAAAGTGGACAAATATTTATATATGTTTTATTGGTTATATGTGAAGGCATAAACTAGTATAACTATATTTTATTTATACTTTTTAATAGGATCAAATACTTCTCATATCTTCTTATTCTTTTGTACTTGCTTTTTAAGATAATAGTAAAATATCAATTACGTTATTATATTTATATTATTTACACTTTAACTTGTATGTTATCTGAATAATCTGGGTTATTTACTTCAAATTAAGGGTCCGTTTAATACGTATAATATGATAAGATAAGATAAAATTAATAATTTAATATAAAATGAATATGATAAGATATAATAGGAATATGCGTAATATTATATTGTATTTGATATATGATAAAATAATATAAGATTATATATATAGTTTTATTTTTAAAATTATTAAAAACTAAATAAAATAATTAATTATTTAAAATAAAATAAAAATACTTAACTATTTAAAAAATAAAATAAATTTAACTATTATTTATTTAAATAATTTATTAGTTGGGATAAGAAATAAGTTTAATTTTTCAATGTTAGGATAAATGAGGTGGGCTCCAAAAATAACTAAAATATAATACTGAATGGTTTCAAACGTTATGATTTATTTTATATTTTATCCTTATCCTATGTTTTTTAGATTGCACACCAAATAAGCCCTTAAGGATACAATTTCCTAATTACATGATCAAGACTATACATATAGATAATATTAGTAAGTTTACTTTCAAGACGTTTAATAACTATTATACGTTAATGGGAATTGATGTAAATTATCATGTTCTACGTATCCATACACAAAATAGAGTAGCTAATTACTCATAAAAGTGTGATGACTAAAAATTTTACGTAATAGTAAAATAAGATTTTGATGATTGGAATAAATTTTTTCCGAACATAAAGGATAAATAATTTGAAAATTTAGTTAATAATTTTAGATTATTACAACTTTAATTTGGACTTAGAAAATACAAAGTAAAAATAAGCACATTTAATTAACAAATTTGAACTATTTAGTTTTAATTAAGTTTAATAAAATAAATTATAAGAACAAGCCCACATAGTAAGTAAATTTCAAGCTCCAAAATAAAGCTCACAATTAAACAAGAAAAAGAAGCTCAAAATATAAGTCCAAAACAATGCATAGCCCAAATCATAAATAAAATGTAAGCCCAAGTTAAAAGCACAAAGTGATAAAATGCAAGCCCAAGCTAAAGTACAAAGTGGCCGGCCCATGTATGGCATTTAAATGCTTTATTTTGTTTTAATTCATTTTCTTTTTAAGAGGAAATATGGAGCACATTCTAGAGGGGGAAAAGAAAAGAGCATACAGTGGAGAAGAGAGAAAGGAGACAAAGTCGGCCATGGTGGGAAATTAAAAAAGAAAGAAAGGTGGAAATGGTCATTTTTTTTTAGTTTTCTTCGTGGTTCTAGAAAAATGGAGAAAGGAAGAGAATGAACGCGAGAGAGGGGGAAAAATCGGCGAGAGTGAGAGAGAGAGAGAGAGAGAGAGAAATTTCACGAAGATGAAAGGAAGACAGAGACAAGAGACGAGAGATGAGGAGGAGAAGAAGGGGTCTTAAGCGAGAGTTCAAGGGGAAAAGAGAAGAAAACCCTACAATTGATTTTTGCAAATAAGGTTTCTGGTTTTGAATAATAAAAGTTTTTATTGGTCTAGTGTTAATTTAGATTAGCTTGGGAAAATGGGTTTTGGGCTAGTTGGTTCCTTAGAAAGAGATGTAAATCGATGAAAATTTTAAGGTTTTTATGTTTGGTTGCTGGAAAATTGTGTGAAATTTTGTTGTAGTTAAGTTCTTGACTTGGGTATTGTTGGTAATGCTTATTGCTTGCTTAAAATCTTATTGGCTTTTAAGGTTTTTGTGATCATACTTTAGATTTACTAGTTTATGGATGTTTGGTTGCATTTTCTCTTGTAATTTTATAAGTAATTTTAGTAATTATATGAAGTTTAACTTGATGAAATTTTTATTGTTATTTTGTCCCTTCATTACAAATGTTCCAATTGATAACATTGAGGATATAACTCAGTAAATGTAGAAATGGTTGGAAAAGGTTGCATATTTACTTTATTTTAATTGTGTTGTTACGGATTTTGTAGTAATTTACAATAAGTTAACAAGATGGGGTGCGGAATTGCTTGTATCTCACTTAGCGACCAGTTTTTAAGAGAAAGAAACAGATTAAATAATAATTATACAAAAAAGGTTTGGAAGTGTGATGTGAATATAATAAATTGTGTAGTTCTGAAGGTAGAAAATAGTGACAGTGATTGACATATATATATATATATA
>JAXCLQ010000005.1:765971-776273 GCA_035584115.1 Cedrela odorata | reverse complement strand
ATATATATATATATATACACATACAAATGGCAGTGTTTATTTTAAATAAATAGCAATGTTTGATTTTATCTATACATGAGAAATATGAAAATAAAATGTTTATGATACATGCAAAGGGTGGCAATGTTCAATGTGTATATGGTTATGTTTTAAGTATGATTTTGGCAATGTCGAATGTCGATATACGGCTTTGAATTATGTATGTGCAGTGTTGTTTTATATATAAATATGGCAATGTGTTGTTTAGTTGATGTATGAAAATTGTAAAATTATGGTGCCGTTAATGCATGGAAAGTGTGGTACTAATATGTGTAGGATAAAATTAGAAGATATGTATGTGGTTTGATTTGGAAGTGGTGTGCAGTAAGCAACCTATATATATGTGGTAATGAATGGTAATGTGTATATGATGTAATTATGTAGTTAGTACGGTAGTGAACATTTTCTCTTTATAGTAGTGAAAATGGCGTGTATATGGTTGTGTTGTATGCATAAGAAATGTGTAATCAAAGTGTCAATGATGCAGGGAATATGTGATAAAGTTGTAAAGCTGAATTTGTTAAGGCATGGGTAGTATCCTACTATTGGAATTTTAACATAGGTTTAATATTTGGTTTATAAAATAAGTTATAGACTTTCGTAATGATCCGTAAAATGTTAAGGAAACTAGATACAATTATGATCAACATAGTCAAAAATTAGAATTTTTCATGAAACGATGAGTTCTTAGTAAATTTTAGAAGTGGTTATTTTGTGTTGCATTTCGATTAGCTGAAAATACTAAGCAGTGTACAAAAAAACCTAAAATAGAATAATGTTCTCGATATTGGTTTTTAGCGTAATAAAATTTTATGAAAACTAGATACATAAGGAAACAACATATCTAAAAATTAGTTGGTTTCATATAAGGATGAATTCACAGTAAAGGTCTGAATCGGTTACCTTGTTTCGGCACTACATACCGCCCCATGTCTATGTAATGTGTATTAAATTAGTTATAATTCGAACATAAGAATTTAGAATTCAGATCTGTAAAGGGTTACAAAAATTAGATATAACAATAAATGACATAGTTAAAAATTAAATTTTTTAGTCGAGAAACAAATTTCTAAAAAATTGGGATAAAACCTGCCGCCTGTTGTGAAATTGGGTTGAAATATTTTTTATTCATTTAAGTATAAGTAGAGCTATTGAAGTACAAATGAAAAACTGTAAAAGGTTATATAACTAGAATCATAAAGGATGAACATATTAAAAATTTGGCTTAAAATTCATTGCCAATTGATACCAGTGAAAATGAAAAATTACCCATGTGCAGTGATGAATTATTTAAAAAAATCTAAAATTGAATTTCAATCATTTGGTTTGGATAACTTCAGCCTAAACTTTGTAGTAATCTAAAACGTCTTAATTTTATTGGAGCGTAGTATTCATGTATAATATATTTGTTTATATATGAATTCTAATAGGGATATATAATTATAGATCGTCGATCGAATTGACTGTCAACAATACTGCGGCTCGAATTGGTTAAGCGTAAATCAGTGAATGGATTTTTATATATTTTTATTCTTTTACTCTATATTATAAAATTTATTGTTTTGCACACTAAGAAATAATTGTATTATTACTGATTTTATTAAATATGAACAAATATTTTGTGAATTTTTGAATTTTATGATGATTTAGATATGATTTAAGTATGTTGATGTTCAATGAGATTCTATATGAATTTCTTTTAGATTTATGATTTAAGATTCAGATGTTGGAAACGGTATTGATATATATGCTTATAGATTTTTTTTCAAGACTGGTATGAACTACAGATTTGTACAAGATGACATATCTGTTTTACATAATAATGAATTTGTTCTATAACATGATTTTGAAGCTTGAAAATTTTTTGAAAGATTTTTGCCCTACGGGACTAAAGATTACATTCGGGCCAAAGATTGTCCTACGGGGCTAGAGGTCATATTCTAACTGATTATGGCATGTCATGGGCTAGAATACCAGAGTTACAGAGTTTTTTTAATATATAATCATTTTTTCGAATATTAGTTTTATCACAGCGAAGTAATTTCAAGTATGGTGTTGAATCCATATTTTGTTAGATAATTTGTTCGATAACTCAGTTTGAAAATTTTTTTATTACAGTCTATCATTTGCTTGATTTGAAAATTAAATTTTGAGTTGATTTTATTTACAGCGAAATTTGATATTTCTAATGTGTGTATTTTCCCGCGTTATACTATTCACTCACTGGGTCTCCCAAAACTCACCCCTTATATTTTCAATGTTGCAGGTAAGATAGTTAGTTAAAGAGAAGAGGAGAAGTTTTAGTACAATGGTGACACAGACAAAGGAACATAATACACACTACAATCACTAGGTATATGGGTCTGTCATGCACAAAAAGTCTTGCATGTTACAAATGAAGCCATGTGGTATAGTCAGACATATTTTTAGAATGTATTATAGTATGATAGACATTGTAGAATTTTATGCTTTATATAGTTTATAGTCAAACATATTATCCCTATGCATTTTATACATGTGTATGAAAATGTTAGCCTTGCATGTAAAAGCAGTAAGAGTCTAGACAGACAGAGAAAGGGAGAGGCTCAAGGTGATGATGTGTTCCATCACAAGTTGGTAACGTCTCCGAACTTGGAGATATTACAAAAAAAACTTCAAGTAATTACTTAAATTTTATTATTACGGACTTAATTACTAATTTTTGTCTGGGGTCATATTATTTTTCATGTCACAACATTAATCCAAACCTACTACCTATTATTAATACTCTTTACTGCAACTTGTACTTACTCATCATTAATCTAATATGTCCTATCTATGTGTTTTTGTTGTAGTGTATATGTTCCTATAGTTCATCCACAATGCACTACGATTGGATTCCAATGTTGTTTGAAATTTTATGTATATTTTAACTCACCTTCTATTATCGAATATCTTGAAACATTGATGGGTGTTTTATTTACCATATATTTTGTGAATTATTTTTTTGATGAGACAGTTTTTTCACCATTACAAGGGAAAAAAAAAACGCATCTTGAAGTAAGGTTTGCACTTTCTTGAAAAATAATTACTATATCTCATTTTAATCCTTACACTAATTAATATGAAAGTAAGTGCGAAAGATAGTGTAATTTCAGTAAATTACAAATCAATTACCATATGCATTTATTAATACTACAAAATGACCAAATTATATATATTAGATGTCAATAAAACTGCACGGGTGATTGTTCTTGAAGATTAATATAATCAAATGACAGCAAACAAATCATCTACTTAATGCTAAAAGTATGGTAAATCAGTTGGTTCAAAAAATATTGCTCCATAGAAGAGAAAATTAAAAAACCAAGATTCTATTTTAAATAATGCTCGAGCAACAACTCCACTACATTTTTTGAATTGCTAGCTCTAAAAGAGTTAATAGTCTCTAAAGCGATAATTATGCATTGATTTTTGATAAGTTTGGCTATCTCAAAAAGAGTTTATAAACGTTTTATGGATATAGTAACAATTAATATTGATATCTATATGAAAATTCTTGAAAGATTAAGAATGCCTAAAGTATATAAATCAAATGATTGTACCTTATTCTGAATCAAACTATAATGATCTCTATATAGAATGAAACAATACGGGTGCATGTAGTATAGTCACTTGAGCTAATATTTGATAAAAAAAAAGACATATTAATAATCCAATATGCTTACGCGTATTCATAAAAAAAAAAAATCAGAATCTTGATTTGCCAATATAGTAGTATATATCAATTATGTGAATATAACTGAAATTCTTAAAGGTAGTCCAAAAATTGTTGAATATTTGAAAAATAATTTAAAATAAAAAATTTAGGAAAAATCAAATATTGTCTTTGTTGACCATAGTGTCATACAAATTAGTGTTTTAATAATAACAAATATGTTAATTCAATCAAATAAAGGAATAAAGAAGCATTAATAATTTAAGTTAAAAAAATCAAGATATAAGTTAAAGGTATTTATTCTTAATTCCTAGAAAATAAGTTTGTATGTATTTAATTGTTGTATGTATTTAATTGTTGTATGTTTGTAAATTCAATTATTTTGTGCAAAATTATATTTTTAATAGTTATAAAATGCACTAAAAGAAATACTTTTGAAACCTAAAATATGGACTTAATCATATTTTTTAAAACTGAAAAGGGGACTAAACTGCAAGGTTTTTAAGGACTAAACTGTAATATTTTTAAAAGTTATAAAAACCAAGCATGACCAATTCTTCAAACCGAACGACTGGTTTGAATCGGTCAACTAGTTCATGCAACCGATTGATAGAATGCATGCACTGTTCTTGATCATTAGACAATTTTCTAGAACCAGTCAACCAGTTAAAGGAAAAGGTAAACCGTTTGCATTTGAAATTTGAATTTTTATAAGTCTAGTGGCTAATTTTCAAATCCTAACTATAAATAAAAACCAAATTCTTATTCATGATAAGTTTTGAACGTTTTCCTCTCAAATATAAGTGCTTACAAACATTTTTTAAGTTTCAAATCAAATCTTGAGCTTATAAAGTACTATAAATACATTTCACACACATTACTTTTCTATTTGTAATATTCTTACTTTTTGGCGAATCATTTAAAGGTATAATTCATTTTATACATATATTCTCATTTTGTAAAAGAGTGAAAAAAGTGTTCTTTCGCTTGGGTATTGTGAGATTGAGTGATTATGAAAGAATCATTTGTGAAAGTTTGAAGAAAATAAAAAAATCTCCTTTTTTATAAATTGAATTTTGAGGTATCAAGGCTTGTTCTTCACTTGGGTTAAGTGAGGATGAGTGATTAGGAGAGAATCACTTGTAAGATTTAAAGGAGTACCAAAAATCTCATTAATTGTAAATTGAGTCTTGGAGTTTTAAGATTTGTTCATAATAGAATCTTCAAGTGAAGTTTGAAGGAGTCAATATAGACAAGGTTGTGCCGAACCACTATAAATCCAAAGTGTTCAATATCTCTTTCATTATCTTTATTTTAAAGTTTATATTTGATTGTGTGGTTAAATTGAAGCAAATTTAAAATTTGTCAAATTAAGCTTAAAAACCTAATTTACAACCCCCCCTATTGGGTTATATATTAGTATTTCAGTCTCAGCCCGCAAATTGAGCACAAATTTAACAAAATATTTATCTATCAATTTACTTATATTAAAAAGATTTTAAAGTGTTTTAATATAAATAAGGCTTATCCATTAAATATGTAATACCTCCATATTCGGAGATGTTACCAGCAGGTGATGGAATTCACCATCACTCTAAGCCTCTCTTTCTGTCTATCTTAAATGTAAACATTGTTAACTCAACTCACATCAATATAAGATACAATGCAGAAATCACATAAAAGACAATAAGCCCAATCATAACATAATTGTAATTCATTAATATTTACAACATGCAATGCATTATAATACATGTCGTAGTTTAGACATGACTTCATAATGTGCTATTGTCTAAACCATGCATGACTCTCTGTGCATAACGGACTCATAAATCCTAGTGACTGCAATGTGTACCCTGTTCCTATGTTTGTGTTTCCACTATACTGAAATTTCTCTATTTCTTTCTAAATTTTTGTCTAACCTACAAAACTAGAAAGGTGGGGGGGAATGAGTTCTAAGGACTCAACGAGTGGATAAAATGAAATGAGAAAATATAAATAAGAAGTGTATACAATTTTAAAATATAACATTTCATGAAAATTTAAATCATTCATTTTTTAAAAAATCAAACAAACAATATAAAACAGTTTTCATGTATAAAATCCGTGGATAATCAATTTTTTTTAAAAAAAAAATTCTAAGCTTGCTATAAAATTATCCTCTGAGATTTCCGGTGCACATTGGGTTGATATCTCGAGACTCGCTAATGAGTTATTTTGTATCAGTATATAGAATAAAATCAATAAATTCACTCGTTAGCATTAACTTGGATAAGAGGTGCAGTATAAAACACCAACTTATCTAATAATAACCTCTCATTTACCATATATCAATAGGTAAAAGCAAAAATTAGTAATTTTCCCCTTATCGGTGTATCTAGCAAGGGCGAAAATAAACCATTCTACAAACTTCATTACTCATTTTTCAAATACAGGCAAAAATATATATTATATCCCTTACGCATAACAAAGACAGAACATCTGTACAGATGCACTTTTATTGAGCACTTTACACCAAAACTCAATTCATAAAATTCGTATAACAATATTTCATTATATTCATCATATTTCAACATGAAATAAATTTGTCATACATCAATCCATTCATAGAACATTTCATATGTATTTAAAATATTTTTTAAGTTTACTTTTACTCCAACTATATTAATTTCAGACATATAAAATATTTATAAACCTTAGATTCATATCACATTTTAACAATTCAAAATCAGTCTCCAAAATATGTGTATTCCAAATATTTTGTCCAAACCATATTTTAGAGAAATGAAATAAAATTTTTCCAAAACATTCATAATTCAAACATTTTACATAAATAATATTTTTGAAAAATAAACATCCACTCACTGATTTGCGTTTAACATCGTCCAACTCGCATCATCGCCGATGGTTGATCGGGTCGACTATCTACAAATAAATATCCCTCATTAGAACTCATAACCACATATACTTGTTATATACACAAATAAATATATTTTATATAACAGTAATTCTTAGTAAATCAAAATATCTTGGACCCTCGTTACTTAATCTGAAAAAAAAATCACAATTTTCATCTCAATTATCCTAAACAATATATTTCTAAAATAGAGGTTACTTATTTGAAATTTTATGGCTTAACTTATACTTAAATAAACAGACACTATTCAAATTCAATTCCATAACAAGACACTAATTTTTTGAATTTTTTGGGAACTCGTTTCTTGACAAAATGGCCTAATTTTTAAATATGTTATTTTTTGTTATGTATAATTTCTATGGCTCTTACGAATCTTAATTCCGAATTCTTATGTCCGAGTTATAACTAATTTACTACACACTGCGTAGACACGGGGACGATGTACAATCCCAAAACAGAGCACTCACTTCCGGAATTTACTATGAATTCATTTTTATATGAAATAAGCTGATTTTTGGATATGTTATTCCTCTATATGTCTAGTTTTCAACGAATTTTATAATTTTAAAATCGGATATTGGAAATACTATTCTGTTTTAGGTTTTTTGCATGCTGCTTAGAAAATTTCGACAAATCGAATACTATACAGAGTAGCCAAGTTTCTAAATTTTCTGAGAACTTATTTTATCATTGAAAATTTTGGTTTTTTACTGTATTAATCGTAATTGTGTTTATTTTTTTTTATAATTTTACGGCTTATTAATCAGTGGTCTAAAATTCATTTTATGAGCAAAACGTTAAACCTAGGTCAGTATTTTCCAGCAGCTGACATATACACTACTACCCCAACTTCATTGCCCTATCATTAAACCACAATTTTTATGCCTCATTAACACTTGAATTTTCACATTTGTCATGCATTAAACACAGTCAAAACATTGCCTGATATGTGAATTATACACTGCCCTACATCAACAAAACAATCTACCAATATTTTCTACCATTTCCACATACACAACTCCTCAAATGCACATCACAATTTCAACATATAATAAATGCAAAACACAACTAAAACCTCAAAATCATTAACAAATACACATTAACTTACCATCCTTTACTGGAAACCCAAGCTTCCTCTCCTCTTTTCTTCCTCTTTCTCATTTCTTTCTTCTTTCATTCTTCTTTCTTTCTCGGTTACTGCCATTTCTTTCCTCTTCTCTTTTCCTCTTCTCTTCTTCCTTCTTCTCTTCTTCTCTTTTCTTTATCCTTTCTTTTCTTCTTCTCTTCTTCTCTTAGCTAGCCTTCATCCCTCTCTTTTCCCTCACATATTTTGCTTCTCTTCCTCTTCTTTTTGCCTTTTCTTCATTTTGTTTTCATTTATCCTTTTGATTTATCTAGAAAAGTAAAGAAAGGACTAGAAATGGGCTTCCATTTGCATGCAAATTTGGGCTTACAATTGACACAATTTTTGGGCATAAATTTATGCCTAAAGATAAGCTTAAAGTTTGGGCTTAGTAATAATCTTAGGCCATACTTTTGGTTTTTATATTATGGCCCACATTTATATCAATTTACTTCTCTTCCCTTAATTTATTAGAATTAGTACATTAGCTCCCCAAACTTTGAAAACCTTTTACTCTATCACCAATATATTTTGTTAATTACTATCGAAAATTTTCGAACCATCACAAAGTATCCCTATGATTATTTGAACTATTGATCCTAAAATCAATTCATTTTGCCAAAAGAAAATGATAAAGAAATACTTGGTCGACAAGTATTATATCTCAGTAGAATTAGTATTTTATTATATATGGCACAATAAAAAATAATGAACATAGCATTCTTTGTTAAATTATTAGTTAGATTTAGTTCTGCAATTGTTTGTCGACATTGAAATGACATTAAACATATTTTTCATTACTTTCATGGAACGATAAATTTGAGATTATTTTATTTCAATGAACCAACGCAAAATCAAAGAGTAGACATTGATTTTTTTTTTAATCCCCGTAAAACTCGTTCGCAGGCAATATATGTTTTCACTTACAATAATATTGTAATGTCATAGCGATCCACTAAGCAAACTTTTGTTACTATTATTTCTAATTACTATGAGATTCTTACACTATATAAAACAAGTAGGGAATGTATACGACGACGATTTGTCATCCATTAAATTCAAAGTAAATGCAGCCTATCATTTGCTACAAATATTTTTCTAAAAATATTTAAATACAATGTTGCTTGTATCGGTCAAGTTAGAAGAAGATAAGAAGATAGAACTAAACAACTTTCACTAAAGTTCTTCTACATTAATGAGTTCCAATAGAATCAAAAGAGTAATTTTAAATAGTAAGCTTCTTTGATAATTTTGTTGATATCTTCACTAAAATTTTACCAATATCAACCTTTATAAGTTATTATATAATATTAGCATGTATCGACTGCATAAATTATAGAGTTAATATATGTTAGTTTGAGGAGAATAATTTTACAGAAACAAATTCTTTGAAAGATAAGAACTATTCAAAAAATTTCTAGACAAGCCTAGGTTGCACACTTTTTTCCTTTGAGTTTTACTCCACGAGTTTTACTTGCAATGTTTTTAATAATGCAATATTAAATACATTCAACATAATTAAAAGAGGTCTAAGCCAAAGAAGAGTGTTGTAATTGGTGGATTTCACCATTTTTTATAATTGATTAATTCTACCTCTTTGTTTTGGTGGAAGATAAACCTTTAATAAGTGTCCTACGTGTGTCATACTATTTCTAAAGGAGACAAACACTTGGATGTATTTAATTGGTGATATATAGTGGCATATATATATATATATATATATATATATATTATATGCTCTCTCTTGAAAAACCCGCCCGTTACACATTTTCTTTTATTTATAATTTTCTAATACTAACAAATATCTCCCATATTCTCTCATTCTATTTTATTTGCTCTTTGAGATAATAGTAAAATATCAATTATATTTTTTTATTTACTTTATTTGCACTTTAACTTAATGTTTATAACAAAATTCAAATTATTTAATATTATTTTAATAATATTTCAACATAATATTTACAATTAATTTAACTACGGTCAAGAAACATGTATAACTTTGCAAATATGATACGAGGGATTTAATTGTCTAATTTAACAAAATTTTGAGTTATTTCACTTGACATAAAAGATATATGTATTTTATGTTAAATTATAATAATAATTAATAAAACAAATATAATTTTATATTTTAGTAGTAGAGTATCTACAAATAGGTGGAAATTTAAAAATTATAATAAATAATTTGGAAGAGTTGTTTAATTCATCCTTTGGCTAAAGGATTTTGTTTTTGGGTATTTATCGGACACATATCCTAATATTTTCTAAAACAACATATAAGTAGAATTATATATGAAAATTACATATACTTCTCTAGAATTTAATAAGAAAATTAAGTTTCATTGAAAAATTAAAAATCACACTTCTATTATTTTTGTTGTTGAAAATATTAAAATAATTTTTTTATTATTTTTCTTTTGTATTCATTTTTAAGTATAATATTCGTTTATTAGAAAGTTGAATGTACAAAAATTATATAATGAAAACAAAAAAAAAATATTTGTTTATTAATGAAAACAAAAAAAAAAT
>JAXCLQ010000005.1:750407-765871 GCA_035584115.1 Cedrela odorata | reverse complement strand
GAAAGTTGAATGTACAAAAATTATATAATGAAAACAAAAAAAAAATATTTGTTTATTAATGAAAACAAAAAAAAAATTGTTAATTGTTTATTTTTATATCTGAAAATATTTTTAATAATTTATTAAAAAAATATTTTGTAAAAAATATTTAGTTGAGATTAAAAAATTAAAAAAAAAGTATGCACATTTGATATTTATAGGTGATAAATAACTTTTAAAAATTAATAAGTAAATTTTATGCTTAAAAATAAAAATAAAAGAAAATAATAAATAAATTATTTTAATATTTTTAATAATTTTTTTTTATTTTTAATAAAAAATTAATTTTATTATTATATTCAAAAAGTTATACGTAATTTTTAGGGATAACTCTGTCTACGTTATTTTGACAAACCTCCGAGTATGTATCTTTTGATTACCCTTTTGTCTCTTTGTTTGAGGGCATTTTAGTAAGCACAATATCTTTGGCTATAAAAATAAGAGGAGTAAAATTTTGTTATTTTTCAAAAGAGCCCTTTAAAAACGGTTCTATCTTAAAAAGAATAAAAATAAAAAAAATCCAGCATTGTAAATAAATCAAAGCCGGACACGTTGACGTGGACAAGCGGTGACACGGTTGATGATGACATCATATCATGAATTGTCACAATATCATTTGCTAAGAAATCAGACGCAACGTAATGCATGAAAAAACACCACCACCCAATAGCCCTCAGGCAGAAAGGCCCACACGTGACACGCCCGTGGGCTACATGACTATGTCTTTGGTGTCCCCGACCCTCCGACAAAGCAGCTTTCTTCAAATTGTCAATAACTATATTCTAATGCGATGATAATAATAACACATGGATCCTTACATATTTGTAATTTTGAAAACCAAAAATAGTTTTTTTATCTATATCAAATAGGCCCTTGATAATGACTTCTATTAAAATGACAAAAATATATTTTTAGTGTAAGTTACATACTTAGGTTGGTCTATTTATTTTATTTAAAATCTTAATAGACGTGAATATATGAATTTTAAAATAAATTTATTTTTTATTCATAATATTTAAAAATTAATATTTTTACGTATTATACCCTTATAAATAAATTGAAAAAATTACATGGGTAGAAAATAGATAAGTTTTGTAGAGATATTTTTAAAAATTACTATTAAAAAATTAATTTAAATATTTATGTTAAGTGTTAATAATTTTTACCTTTATGAAGATACAAATATCAAAATTTTAATATTAAGTTAATAAATAAACACATTTAAAATATTTGAATAATTAAAAATAAATAATTTTAAATGTTAAAACTTAAAAATAAATAAAATACCATATTTATTATTATAGATTGAGTTTACATGATGATGACCAAAATTCAATATCATAAAGATGTTAAATAAGTATTAAGAACCTATTTATTTTAAATAAATAAATTGTAGGGACAAAATTTATACCACCGCATTTTTTATTATCTAAACTAATAAATAATTTTTCAATCATTAAACCAATGTACTTTTTCAATCATTAAACCAATGTACTTTTAATGATTGAAATTAAATTTTACATATAAGTAAAGTATAATTAATGCGCCGTAATTGATATATATGTAAAATATAATCTCAATAATTTAATATAGATTAATTTAACTATTTTATAAATAATATAAAATTTTGTGTAAAAAATAAGGGTCCTAATTCTAATCATAAAGTATATCTTTTTTTGTAAGCACATTTTACTGACCTTGTGAATATAATAATTTAAATATATTATAGCAACAACAATACTAGAAATATTAAATTTTATGTATGATATAATATATATATTGTTGATGCAGCAAAAATTTGTCTTTGGATCCTGTACACCAGTAACAATCTTTCTCTCTTTACTTGATAGCTTATTCTACTTATGATCATAATAGAAACCTAAGGGAGTAAAGTCGGTTGTCCGACTTCGATGCTTAAGTTAGGGTTTTGTTTTGTAATGTGAGAGGGAAAAGAGAAGAACGAAGAAAAATATGTATTTTAAACTTGAAAGTAAATTGTCAAGTCTGGTCTAAATTTTTTCATAATAATAATCATAATGCATACCTGGTCGTTCTTGGCTCCCTTTTTATATGTGTAAGTTTTTCAAATTTAATAGAATTTTATAAAATTTGAAAATAATAATCCCAGTCGTATTTAAATTCTAAGAATTATGAAATTTTCACTTTATAAGCATCGGTCTTTTGGAATTTGTAGGATCTTGAGCTCTTCTTGCAAAATATGTATATCTAGCCTGGATCTTTATTATGAAATAAGCCATACTTGCAGAATACTTCTATCAGACTAAGAATCTTTATTATGGAATTTGGGAAAGAAACGAATTCTCCCTTAGTACATAATTATTGAGAGGTCTCAAAAGTTTTTACTTGAAATTTCTTTATCCACCTTAGGTGAGTTCAAACTGTGTTATATACCTAAGACCTTCATCGTGCTATACCCGAGACCTTCATAAGTGAGAGAAGTCTCAAAACAAATACCATATTTGAGGCCTTTTTATATGAGACTACGAGGTCTCTACCTATACTACACCTGAGGTCTTTGTTATCTTCTGATTAGTATTCCTTAAGCCTAAACCAAACTCAAATTCCTTTATCTTTTACAAGATTTCAGCTTGAGTTTGATATTACTTACTTAGGGACCATGATCTATTGAGCTTAACTTATACCCCAAGCCTTTTCCAAACATCAAACCCCCTAGTTTTAGTTAAAGAGTAACTGTTTGACAAAAACTAGAAGTTATAATTTGAAAATACTTGACCTGAACTGAGCTGAGAGCGTAGAATTTGAGTCACTAAAAACTAGTTTTTTGATCTCTTCTTAGAGATGGCATATTCAATTAAGAACCATACTAACCACTAATATACCTTAATTTCAAGGCTTTAATGGATCTTAGGTATTATTAATATGACTTGAGTTTGTTCATTGTAATTATCTAGAAACCATTAATCCTTTTCCGTCCTTATGCTACACTTAGGACTTGTTTTGGGTTCTGGATATTATTACCCCTAAATGAAGAGTGATGTTACCCTTAGGACTTGTTTTGGGTTCTAGATATTATTACCCCTAGATAAAGAGCAAATCATAGTTGTTTGAGAGTCATTTCACCTTTATAGATCCTTAGGTCGTGCTCAGAACTTATTCGAGCTGTAGATAATATTACCATGAAATGATTGTAAAACTTAGCTATCTAGAAACTACTTTGCCTTTGCACGTCCTAAGGTTGTTCTCAAGACTTATTTGACCTATAGATAATATTACCCTGAAATGATTATAAAACTTAGTTATTTAGAACCCTTTTGCTCTTAAAAGTCTTAATGTCCTGTTCATGGCTTATTCGAGTTGTGGATATTATTACCCTAAATTGATTATAAAATTTAATTTTTTAGAAACTACTTTTGATCTTGTATGTTCTGAGGTCGGCCTCAAGACTTTTTTTTTTTTGAGTTAGGGATCATATTATTTCAGAGGTGAATGAGAGATGTACATTTGGGAACCATGTGACCCATATTCTGGTTTTTAGATAATATTACTTTAAAAAATAGACATTTGGAGAACCAAGTCACCCATGTTCGAACTTTTGGATAATATTACCCCGAGATATTTAAAAAATAGATATTTAGGAACCAAGTCACCCGTGTCCGAATTTTTGAATAATATTACCTTGAAATGTATGAGAAGTAAATATTTGGGAACCATTTCGCCTATAGTCCGGCTTTTGGATAATATTACCCCATGATGTATGATTCTCTTTTCTTTCTCCACGACAATATACCTCTTCCTAAAAATATTATCCATGACAGTATACCTCTTCCTGATGTTTAAAAAAAAAAGAGAGAGATAATATTATCCCACGATGTATGATTAATTTCGTAATCCTTAGTATGTGAGACACTTGGAATACTGCTTTCCACGGCCTCTACTAGTATGGGCTTAAAACTCTCTCTCTTTCTCTTTTTTTTTTTTAATCTCCGCAACTTCTTCTATTAGCATTCGAATTTTTCTATCTTTTTTTGTTTATTTTTTTTATTATCAGCTAATCGCTTAATCAACCATGCAGTTTCTGTGACTCCTGGGTTGGAGAGATTTTGATGCTGAGATAAAACTTATAAACTGTGGTTTGCGCCTTCCAAAGGTGGCGATCGATTATTATCGTTATGGTTAATCGTCGTTATCTCCTAAAAAGGATTGTCATGGAAATTTCTCCTTGTCGTTGTTTGGTTTTTTGTTGCATAAGTTCGTGTTGTCGCTATGATATTCTTTTTGCAGCTATTTCTAACTTTTTGTTTAGATTCTCATATATGGTGCCAAAAATTAATGTAGCAAAAATTATTCTTTTGACCCTGTGCATCAAGAATAATCTTCATCTTCTTACTTGTAGCTTATTCAACCTGTGTTCATAACAAAAACCTAAGAGGGTAAAGCCGGCTGTCCAACAAGAATCCTCCAATGCTTAAGTCTGAGAGGAAAAAGAGAAAAACGAAAGAAAATGTGCTCTAAACTTGAAAGTAAATTGCTTAGTCTAATCTAAAGTTTTTCATAATAATAATTATAATGTGTGCCTGGTTGTCTTTAACTCTCTTTTTATATATGTAACTCTCTCAAACTTGGTAGAATCCTATAAAATGTAGAAATAATAAACCCAGTCGTATTTAGATTCTAAGAATCATGAATTTTCACTTTATAAGCATCGATCTTCTAGAATTTGTAGGAACTTAAACTCTTCTTGCATAATCTGTCTATTAGGCCATGAATTCTTATATGAAATAAACCTTACTTACAGAATACTTTTACCAGGCTAAGAATCCTTATTATAAAATGATCCAAAAAGAATTTGGGAGAATTCTTATTATGGAATGATTCGGAAAGAATTTGGAAAAGAAAGGAATTCTCCATTAATACGCAATTGTTCAAAGGTCTCGAAAATCTTTACTTGAGACTTCTTTATCCACCTGATGTGAGCTCAGACTGTATTATATACCTAAGACCTTTACCGTGTTATACCTGAGATCTTCACGAGTGGAATAAGTCTCGGAACTGATACCCATATCTGAAAGGTCTCAAAAGTCTTTACTTGAGACTTCTTCATCCACCTAATGTAAGTTCAGACTGTATTATATACCTAAGACTTTTATCGTGTTATACCCGAGATCTTCATGAGTGGAAAAAGTATCGGAACTGATACCCATATATGAAGTCTTTTATATGAAACTAAGAAGTTTCGACCCGTACTACACCTGAGGTCTTCATTACCCTCTGGTTAGTATTCCTTAAGTTTAAATCAAGCTCGAATTCCTTTGTTTTTTTATAAAATTTTAGCTTAGGTTCAGTATTATTTACTTAGAACCTATAATCTATTGAGTTTCACTTATATTCTATATCTTTTCCTAATATATATATATATATATATAAAATTGTCACATGTATTATATAAAATTTTTTTTGGTTCAAGTAAAAATATAAAATATGTGATAATAATATAACAAATTTATATTAATTTACATGAACGAGTAGCAAAATGGTAATTTGGTTGAACAGTAACGGGAACATACTTATTTACAATAAATATACTATGCCTTTATGCATAAATATGAATAAAATAGGGGACTTAGATGTTAATATTTCTATTATTATAATTATTATATATATATATACACACACATTAAAAGAAAACATTTTCGGCATCGAGTTGAGTTTCAGCTTCGATGCTGTTCGTGCAGTTACTACGTGGAATCCAGATGTAACAACGACAAATTGGACAAACAAGAAATCTTTTTTTCTCTCGATTCACGATCAGATCCTTCTCCCTAAATCATATTCCTCCAGGTATTATTATATATCTCTTTTCTTATTTTCTTTAAAAGAATAATTCTATTTATGTATTTTCCCTTCTCTCTATCGAACCTTCTCTTAGTATTTCTTCTGCCGGTTTGGTTTCTGGGTTGCTTTATATTTTAGTACTATATATGATTTTGTAGAGCAAATTCTGTATAGTTAAGCTTTGGTTGCTCAGAAATGGTGGGTAAGTGATAGATGGATGAAACGGTGACGTAATGTTCATTTTGTCGTCCTTTTCGTCATATTTGACGTGAGAAGAACGATATGTTTTGGTTTTGGTTTTTCAAAATTTCCGTCTTCCTGGGGTTCTTAAGAAGTTTTCCACACTATCCGACATATATGTGAGATGGGTAAGTTTATTTGTATGCATAATTAAAGTACTTTTGTTTTTGAAACTAGCTTTTGCGTTGATTTTGTTCTTGAAACCAATCAAAGTAGTTTCAAATAGTTCTTGTGATTTCTTGTAACCGATTAGCAATTTTGAATTGATGGGTTGTATGGTATTAGATTATTTCATTCTTTTGTAGTTGTAAGTGTTGCCAAAGTGCTTTTCTTCGAAAATACTACTTTTTAACTGAGTAGTGTCTTAGGTTTTCCGTCAATGTTTTGGAGGTTTTGATTTGATTTGATTTTTCTTTTATTCTATTTTCATTGATTAGTTGTTGGGCTAAAATTCGGTGAATGGGGATTCAAACAATGGGATCTCAGAGTAATGGACAACAGTCTCATTTACAGCCCTCTTCTTTGGTGAGACAAAATTCATGGTATAGCCTTACTCTCAATGAAGTCGAAAACCAATTAGGGAATTTAGGGAAACCCTTGGGTAGCATGAACCTTGATGAGCTTCTTAAAAGTGTCTGGAGCACTGAAGAAAATCAGTCCACGGGGATGGATGTCGAAAATACCTCTTCATCATCTACTCTGCAACGGCAAGCCAGCCTTACATTGGCTAGGGCTTTGAGTGGGAGGACAGTCGATCAGGTTTGGAAAGAAATCCAACAAGGTCAAAAGAAGAGGTATGGTGAGGAGACGAAGAGTCATCAAAGGGAACCAACACTTGGTGAAATGACTTTGGAGGACTTCTTGGTGCAAGCAGGGCTCTTTACCGAAGCATCTATAACTCCTATGGAGGTGGATGCTGTTGGGGTTGCTACCCCACACTGTTTTCCTCAGCAGATGGGCTTATCACCATCTCCTTCAATTGATACATTATCGGACACAGTAACATCAGGGAGAAAGAGAGATGCAGATACAATAGAGAAGAGTATTGAGAGGAGGCTAAGAAGAAAACTCAAGAACAGGGAATCTGCTGCGCGGTCACGAGCTAGAAAACAGGTTGGCTTTTTCTCGAGCATGCATGTCTCTCTGCAATGATTAAACTACCCTTTTATTTTTCCCCTCTTGGTACTCATGATCTTAATTAATCCTGGTTGTGACATGTAGGCCTATCATAATGAGCTGGTCAGCAAGGTTTCACGTTTAGAAGAGGAAAATTTAAAGCTCAAGAAAGAGAAGGTATGACTATATCCATGTTTATGGTGTAGTCTATTTTTCGTATTCTCATTTAACTTTCATTTTGGGTGCAAGTTATTCTGTTTCTTTTCTATGTATTACTTAAAACGAACTTTTCTTTGTTAATTTTCTTGATGCTTTGTATGCATCCGCGCACATAAGGTGATCAACTTGTAGAATGTGCATCTTCTTTGGAGGTGTGCTACTTACTTTAAGTGAAGATGGCAAACTTTGTGCAAGTCAATGACTGCTATATGATTTCATTCTATCCAACAAATTATTGAGAAATTCTCTGTGCATGGCATGAACAGAGAGAAAATTTTTCTCAATGCACAATTAGTTGGTTGTTTTTATTTTAAAGGTAATGATGTTAATACTTTTGTTATGGGAAAGAAAAATATGAATTATTTCCATTCTTAAATTGGAACTATGATACCAGTGAGTACTTTGAAGATAACTGGGCTTATGGAAAAGGGAAATTTGAATTGTTCCCGTTCTTAATGTTGTGAAAGATATGTTATCAAATGCTTTCTTTTGCAAGAAACTTGAAAATTACTATTCATTCCCCTACAATAATGAATGACTTAGTTTCGTCATAACTGTTGTGGTAAAGTATTCAGAGTAGTGGCTGTAAGCAGATATGTTTAGACCTGTAGCTGTTTGTGCACTTGATATGGGCCTTAGTTGGATCATTGGGCAATCTCTTTTCTTGTTTAAGTCACATGCATAGTGGAATTGATTACATACTATTTTTCTGATTAAGACAAGTTGATATTGGTTTACCTACACATTATTAGTGTTCATGATTGTGAATATTTAGTTTGAATAATGTATTGCATGGAGTTTATGATATATGTATTCATTCCCATTTATTTATAAGTTGAGCGCATTGTTCCAAGGACAAATAGGCATATAAGCACTATTCATAATAGAAGAATGGCAGGTGTCAATGAAACCATTATTCTGTTGAATGAATAACAGCCATGAGATCATGTTTAGACTATTGTGTTATTACGTCTTTAATATAGTCACTAGTCTATTGAGGATAACCATCATTAGTTAAATACAGGCTTTGTTACTTTATGAAACTGTAAGATTCAGGAACTTTAACTAATGTTGGTTATCCTCAATAGACTAGTGACTATATTAAAGACGTAATAACTCAATAGTCTAAACATGATCTCATGGATCTAACTGTAAAAGAAAAGAAATGCGTGGATGAAGAGTGGATAACTGTATTCCTTCTCTATACTAATTCTTTTAAAGCTGAATATAGACGAAGAGCGAACTACTGTAGCAGCTCCATACTAGGTGGCTTTTTCTTCCTTCCCTTGCATATATGTGAGCTGAAGTATGTAATGTGTACTAACATATGGCCTAATTCAAAACAGCTTGGAATTTGAGGAGCCTAACAAAGTGAATCTAGTTTCATCATTTTAGTAACAAAAGTTATAATTAAGTTAATTTGTGATTTAAGGTTCCTTTTATTATTGTGTACATGCTCTCTTGTCCTCTATTTCTTGTATGTTCCTTTCCTTCGGAAAAAAATTTAGCTATCTTATTATTTTCACCCTCCAGACATTTATTTAGATAAGTATTGCATTGATCATGCAACAAACTTGAAGTAAAGCCACCAATTAAATAGTAGAACTCTCTTTTACACACTTTTGTATAATTGGTTTATAATATTGATTCCACGCTTATTACGTAGGAAAATGTTAACTAATTTTTCTTTTTATAAAAGTTGTAATTTCTTTCCCATGTTCCCTTCAGTTGCTATTGATTTACATTTCTAATATACCACTAAGGTTCATGCGTAGCAAAGTTTGATGGGTCTATCTGCTTGATGGGTCACTGTACTTGTTCTGGAGATGGACACATAATAATTGGCAATTATTAAATTAATTTAAGAACAAGAGTGCACACACTTTTGATAAAGTGCAGATTTTTATTCTTTTTTGTAGTAGTTCTAACACTTGTTAATTTTATTAATATTTGGAATTTTTTGCTTGTAGGAATTTGAGAAGACATTGCCATCTGAGTCGTTACCAGACCCAAAATACCAACTTCGAAGAACGAGTTCAGCCACTTTCTGATATCAACCTCCTGCTATTAGAGTTTTGTAGTTGCTTAAAATGATAGGGCTAGACTATTTGGGTATGTGAGTGACCTCTTTTAGGAGTTTGTCACAGGGCTGCATGTTGCTTCTGCTGCTGATGTGCTTCTCTCCTGTCCACTTTTAGGGTTTGCCTTTTATGTACATTTAAAATTATCTCTCTCTTGGAATTCAAACAGCACCAAATGTGCATGTTTATAAGGTTAGATTATGTTTGTTTGCTGTAAAACAAAATCAAGAAAGAATCAAGTCGATGATGTAAGTTAGGCTGCTTATTACAAAACTGGGAGCATCGTAAAGGTCTCCCCTTCTCTCCCTCTCCCATTTTCAAGTCACCTTGTGGCATTGTGATGTTAGAAGACTGAGTAGTTACCCAGTTTCTATATATTTGTACTGAAAATAGTTAGTGAGGTTGAAATTTCTTGAACTTCCTGAGCATTTTTGAAGTCTTTACATATTTTTGCTTTGCGGGGTTGACATTGTTCAACTCAAGGATTTTGTCATGTGGATGATGCCTGAAATTGGATTATTTTGCAATAATGGACTAATTCCATGGAGCAGGATGAATGATGGCAGACAATGTCCATATGAATATGTGGCTACTTCATGAAGCTACTATCTGCTTGTACTGCCGAGTTTTGTGGATACAGTTGACTGGAAAGAAGAAAACTTGGGCAATAGTGGAAATAAGAAGTCTTGAGGGAGGAAATGAGGTAATATTTATAGGAGTAATAACTTATTAATCCCTGAGTTATGGTGAAATAATAAATAAGAACATAACTTGTAACATTTTTCATCCAGGGGTAGAAAGTTATTCATATTGATAATAATTTGATCAATTTTAATTATCAGAATATATTCAGACAAAACTTCAATGGAGAAGAAAGTTAAAAATGAAAAGGAATTAATCCAAATTAAACATTTATTATCTAACATACGAGACGATGATTTGATGGGTAGGATGACCATGGTTTTCATTTGACAAGGGATTAATTTTGGATTTTTTACAAGAATGATCATATTTTTGGATTCAATTACATTAATGGTCCAATTTGAGTTTATCTTACATTTGTGGTTAAAACACACATTTCATACCTATTTTACCCCTACTTCTTCGTTTTCCTCCCAACGTAAAGAAATAGTTTCAACTCCCCCAAACTCTTCCCAACTATTATATTTCGTCTCTTACCACGTAAAATTTGGTCAAGATATCTATTTTACAAACAGTGTAAACAACAAGAAAATTTCTGCAACTCAGTTCCCTCTGTATAATTAGTAAGTTTTCTTAAATTCATTTGTGATTTGGTTTATTAAAATGTATAAATGTGTGAGTAATTGAATTTACATCATTTGTAATAGGCAATGGGATGTGTTGTTAATGGTTTTTGAAATTAGAGAAGACGAAGTTAAAACATTGATGGGGGACGTTTTAACTTCGTCGAGATTATATAACTGTCTTAATGAAATTCGTCGAGATATTAAACTTTGTATGCATACTGGATATCTCGATGAATTTCGTCGAGAGAACATACTGTCTCGATGAATTTTGTCGAGATATCTTTTATACATACTGGATATCTCGACGAATTGTAACTACTTTATCGAGATATCATTCTACTCCATGCATACTGGATATCTTTGACGAAATTCATTGAAATTATGTGACGGACTCAATGAATTTCATCGAGATATCATTCTACTCGTACTCAAGTATATTGGATATCTCGATGAAATTCATCGAGATCATATTACGGCCTCGATGAATTTCATCGAGATTTCTAGTATACTCATGCATATTGGATATCTCGACGAAATTCATCGAGATCATATGATGGCCTTAATGAATTTCATCAAGATTTCAAGTATACTCATACATATTGAATATCTCGATGAAATTCATCGAGATCATATAACGGCCTCGATGAATTTCATCGAGATTTCCAGTATCATGTATCATATGTGGTCGTTGGTTGTTTTCAAAATTTTCTAATGTGTTCCACTATTTTTTTTTGCTGTGATGGTGACAGTATAAATAGCTACACCAAGCAGCAATGTCAGTAGGATATTGAAAACTAGAGAAGAATATTTTTTCCCTACTGTGGTTACCTCTTTGTCTCACTTATAAGTGGTTGAAATGAGAAGGAAGAAGATACCTACAGAGCAGCTTAGATTGTTCACACAATCATGTTTTGGAAAATTTTTGCAGATGAAAAAGATGGTATTCTCAAGGCAGCTTGTACACAACGTACTTCTAAGAGAAGTTGAAACAACTGGGCAGGAGTCAGAACAACAAATGTGGTTCTTAGTTTCTAGGCCAGTCATCCGATTTTTGAAGTTCGAGTTTGGGCTCATAACAGGCCTAAATTTTGACAACTACTTAACGCAAATCCCATTAGAAGAAAGAAGAGGAATACCCATCGACTGCGCAACAAGTTCTTTCCCGGGTGACAGACATTAAGCAATCACAATTTGACAAGTTATTTGAAGACACGGACTTCAGCACGGTTGATGATCAAAATGCCTTAAAGCTGGCTTTTGCTTTCTTTGTGGAGAGGTTTTTGCTTGGGAGAGACAGCCGGACTAAGGTCGACACATTTGTGCTTCAGCTGGTAGATGACTTGAGAAAATTTGAGAGCTATCCTTGAGGAACAGTCTCGTGGGCATTGACATACAAATTCTTTTCACGAGCATTGATTGGGAAGACTTCTAAATTTAAAGAGCATCACCAGAAGGACATGAAGCACACTTGTGAGCGGTACAATCTAGAAGTGCTTTTGATTGCCTTCCAAGTAAGTGTATAACTTGTAATTAATTATATTAGCTATGTTTGGAGGGTTTTTTCTAATTGAAGTTGTTTTCCAGATATGGATATACGAGACAATCCCTATCTGTCGAGTAAAATATGGTGAAAAGTCAAATGATGAGTTGTCTCGTCTTTTAAGATTGGTAACTAAAAAGAATGTTCGCTATAACGACATCACCAGAACGGTTTTTGTGAATTTAAATGTAAGTTTGTTTGTGTTAGTTGTGTTATTTATTTTATTTCTTAATTAAGTTAATTTCACAATAGGTATAATGTATAAGTGATATTGTCTTTCTTTGTGTAGCTTCCTTCACTCTGTGGGCTAGCGCCCTCGCATGAGGAAAGTCTTCTCCCTTATGCAGTGCAGTTGCAGTCTATCAGGATAGCACAGGGAGCATACGAAGGCGACATTGCATTATCTCCCTTTGCACTATCTCCCTCAAGACCTGCACACGAGGCAAATATTCTTACAGATAACGATGACCCAGAAGCAACTCAGAAAGATGTAAGTACAATTTCATTTTCCCATAAATACGTAGATCGATATCATGTAATTCTAATCGAAAGTTTGTTCTGTGTATACAGGCGCCAGCATATCGTGATGAGGCAGCAACACCATTAGTTCCTCACTGCTCTCCCCTAACCTCACCAGCTCTTCCCTTATATACCGGACTTGAGCACTCGACTGCTGTACCTCAGTACATTCACATTGAGAAAGTCCTGAAGGCTGTTGATGTCATGCAAGCAGATATGGAGGCTCGATTCATGTCAAGAAGAATTATTTCGTGCTGAGATGGCTTTGATGAGGCATGAGTTCACACAAGAGATGCAGTCATTCAGGAATGAGATGCATGGGTGTTTCCAAGACTTAACTAGCGAAAAACATGTTAACTTATAAATTTGCTTAAATTTCACAATGATACACTCTGTGTTATTTTCGTAAACCAATATGTCTATATTATGTAGGATGATGTGGCGGCAGAAAATGAAAACCTCCCTGACAAAGTCATGGAGGTTGCTGCAGACAAAGCCAGTGCTGCAAACGAAGCCATTGCTGCAGAAGAAGCCACCACTACAGCTCATGCAAATGTAAATGATAAATTTACCCTCGATCTACGCAGCCGGTTTGGGAGACAGTACAATAGAGGCACCAATTTAGCCACTCCATTTGTTTACCCGGCAAAAAAGCGAAAACTGAGGACGATCGGTGAGTCTTGTGCAGTAGACCGGTGGAATGCGTTCATGCAATAGATGCGTAGTGATGATGCTGAGCCAAAGGAGCTGCGTAGGATGACTGCCAGTCCCTTTTGGTACTTAACCATATTAGGGGGTGACAAGGGTTCATAGTTTGAGGATGATGTAAGTTGCATTTATAAGTTTATTTTATTTTACTTTAAGTTCATTTACTTAACATATTCTAATAAATGAATATTATCAACTTTACCAACATATCAATGCGTATCTTGATTTGTTGTGGGAGCAGCAACGCAAGAAGCCAGATGTGATACCATAGCGATGGACGTTGACAAACACATATGCATATGTGTTTTATACATAGTTATATACATAGTTATATATGAAAACATTTTATGAATAACTATAACATTTTATACATTAAACAGGGCTATTTTAGAGCGATATAGACGAAGATAGAACATAACGAAGTAAGCAAAGATGACATCAACTAGGGTCACGAAGTTCTACGATATGTTATGGGAGAGATTTTGCCATCTGAGGATATTGCAAAGGGACTGAGAACTTGGTATGATGTGGATGTCGTGTATTTTTCCGTCAATGTGGATCAGAAGCACTAGGTCGTGGCTGTAGTTAACTTGTTAGGTCACCGGATCGATGTATATGACTCATATGTAGTAGCAACCAAGGATGACTACATGGAGTCCTACCTTCAGTGTCTATCTTCCCTTTTGCCATCTTTGTTAAGGCAAAGTGGATTTTATGCTATTAGGTCAGATGTGTTTGTTGACGATCCGTTTGTCACTCAGAGATTGCGTAATGGTGTACCGCAGCAGGATAGTCGCAGGGCTGATTGTAGGGTGTTTGTTTGTAAATTTATAGAGTTTTTGGGATAGAGTAAAAAGTTTAATTTTGGGGCAACAGATGCACCTTGTTTGAGGAAGAACATAGTTCTTAGTTTATGGTTTCGGGATTTGTGAATGTAAATATTTGGACTATTGATAATCATAGTTTGTAAATAAATAATGTGGACTATTTAGACTTACATATTTAACAAACTTATAATTCTATGATAATCATTAACATAAATTTTCTATTGTTGACAAAATTTTATCAACAATTATTTAGCTCATCCCTTATTTAGACATACATATTAGAAATTTCGACGAAATTCCTCGAGATAGTTATACAATCTCGATTAAATTCGTCAAGATTTCCAATATGCACTTTGATAATATAAACATGCATACTGAAAATCTCGACTAAATTTGTCGAGATTATATAATTATCTCGATGTAATTCGTCGAGATTTCCAGTATGTATGTCCACATTATTGAGTATACTGGAAATCTCGACAAATTTCATCGAGACAATTATATAATCTCGATGAAATTCGTCGAGATTTCCAGTATACTCAATAATATGGACATGCATACTAGAAATCTTGACGAAATTTCTCGAGATAGTTATAAAATCTCGATTAAATTCGTTGAGATTTTCAGTATGCACTTTGATAATGTGAACATGTATACTGAAAATCTAGACGAATTTTGTCGAGATTATATAACTATGTCGATGTAATTCGTCGAGATTTCCAGTATGCATGTCCACATTATTGAGTATACTGGAAATCTCGACGAATTTCATCGAGATTATATAATTGTCTCGATGAAATTTGTCGAGATTTCCAGTATACTCAATAATGTGGACATGTATACTGGAAATCTCGACGAAATTCCTCGAAACAGTTATAAAATCTTGATTAAATTCATCGAGATTTACAGTATGCATGTCCACATTGTTAAAGTGTATACTGGAAATCTCGACGAATTTCATCAAGATTAATTGTCTTGACGAAATTCGTCAAGACAATTAATCTTGATGAAATTCGTCGAGATTTCCAGTATGCATATCTAAACAATCGTTGATAAATTTATCTCAATACAATAAAAGTCCAAACTGAACTTA